>JAXCHB010000075.1:3842500-4038865 GCA_036926305.1 Uropetala carovei
TAAGGCTTGCGGTAGAAAAGATAAATTGAATGTTAACCCTTTAAGGACCATAAAAAAACTGCAATTGAAAAATCATTTTTTCTTTCAGTATTCAGTTCTTTGGGTCAATTTATGGTTGTATTTCAATCCCTATTAATATACATAACCTCTTTCCAGAGATATCATATGGGACAAATATATCCCTGTGGGTAGCTGGGTGCTAAACTGAAACATATACTCACAAATTTACTCTGGTTTTATTCTACCTGAAGTAATTTTTGAACCAATATATTTTTCACAGTAATAAATAATAACTACCTATATAAAATATCATAAAAACTATTTATTAAATTTTAGGCAGGAAATTACTTATATTTCATGAATGGTATTGAACAAAACAGTTTCTTTTTGGTGTAAAACTTAAGTGAACATTACATATGTTACAGGCATTATTTTTTGATTTTCAACTT
The DNA here is from genome assembly GCA_036926305.1 of Uropetala carovei. NCBI lineage: Eukaryota > Metazoa > Arthropoda > Insecta > Odonata > Petaluridae > Uropetala > Uropetala carovei. Next base: position 3,842,950 of record JAXCHB010000075.1, read on the forward strand.
TCTTTTTGGCACACATAGCACATCTTTTTCTTTCTTCTTTCTTCACCATTCTTTGATCGGGCATCCTGGATGGAACAGATGTGCGAATACTCTGAACAGTTTCTTGAGGGCACCGTCTCTGTCTTGATGTATAATTCCCTATGAGTTTCGTAGCAATTATTCGCCTAAACTGTAGTGTTGTGATGACATTACCTTGCTCTCTTTTTTTAATACTCTCCATAAATATGCAATAGGCGTTATTTATTGAAATGTCTAACAAATCAAAAAAAATGCAAGTCATGCTTAATTTTAGCCCTTCTATCAATATCGTAAGTAACTTATTTTGGTCCATTTAGTCTACTCCCCCCTTATTTTTATTGTATAACTTCATCATTTGGGGACAAGGAATATACGATCTTTCAAAAGAGCCTGCAGTTCTCCGTCCTACCCTAAATGTTTCTTTTGGGTCAATGAAATTTGACAGAAGAGTAACTGAACGATTGTCCATCCATTTCAGGCAGGAAACTCCATTGGAAACGACATAGTCAGTGTCACCCCGTTGCATTTCTTTATCACTCCTCATATTTGTTGGCGTTCTCTTTCGACTTGTCCTAACTGTACCACACGCAAAAATATTTTTATTTTTAAGCTCTAATTGTAATTTCAGAGAGTTGAAAAAATTATCAACATACACCTCACAGCCCTTGCCTTCTAATCTTTCGGTCAAAGATAAAACTGCCCCTTCTCCCAAGCCATGCTCAGGGAACTGCTTTCTTCCTGTGTAAATGTCAAATTCATATAAATATCCAGTGACAGCATCACACGTACACCACACTTTAAAACCCCACTTTATTGGCTTATTTTTTACATATTGCGTCATGTGATTATGGCCTTTGAACTTAATCATATGTTCATCTACTGTTTAGTGTTTCGATGGCTCATGAGCAGCTAGGAAACATTGATTAAAATGTTTTATCAAAGGTCTAATTTAAATGCCCTATCATAATTCAGGTCCTCTCGGGGAAGAATTTCCTTATTATTTGCAAAATGCAAATCCGAGCATAGTATTGTTTCAAATCTTGCCCATGGCATTACATTTGCAAGGTACATGCAGGACATGTCTGGGTCCGTTGACCAATAATCCCTAATTGTGGGTAAAACATGATAACCCATGATGAGATTCATTCATAGGAACGCCTTAATTTCCTCCGAGTTTGTGGTAAAAGGGACACCTGTTTGTTCCATATACAATATGGACTGCTGAACTATTAGTTCTACAAGGCTGTTGAAATTACTGGTTTTTTCAAAAATTTCATAATGATCGTCACTGTTGCCAAAAGGTATCTTAACCTCCCCATATGGATATTCAAATGAATTTTTCACTCCTGGAAAAGTTTTTCTTCACTGTGAGAATAGCTAAAAATAGCTTCCGTGCTGCGTATCAGTAAATACGTAGCTTTTTTCACGAGAAAAAAGCATGGGACAGTTTCGGTAGTGAGACGTAGTGAAACCGCCTGCCCACAGGGACATATATGTCCCAAAAGTTTAAATTTTTCATAAAACTATCAAAAAGGATATGAATAATTCAAAAAATCCATTAAATCTTACTGAGTCCCCCTTACCTAAACACAAAATATGTATATTATGCAACAGTTAACAATTACTGCAAAACTTCCTAAAGTTAGACATTTAGGACATTAAAAACTCCCAAAATTGTTAATTTTTTTACTGTATAAACATTTAAAACATTAAAATATTTAAATAGTAGATGAAAGTATAAATACTTAGATTAATATAAGGTAAATTTTATTAGGATATTACATCATAAAATAATAATAAATGTTAAAATCTTGGGACAAATATGTCCCTTGCTCGTTAAAGGGTTAACAACGGTGAGTATTTAGGACATAAATAATACCTTTTATAATCTATAAAATAGATATGCGAATCATGTTTAAAAATTTTCAATTTCAGCTACAATTTGTTCGGAACACTTTGTGAGTGATTGTTTTAGGAAAACTTTACAACAGCAAATGTTGGGTTACTCGCCAAAAAGATCGAGCAATGTTAGTTTTGATGCAATCCCCACGGAAAATTACCATTGCCAAATTCTGAGCATGTAAGCATTAGTGAGACGAAAAGAAGAGAAAGAATGAAAAATCCTGAGAGAAAGGAGGCCATCAAGAAATTATTCGCAGAGCAAGTTATTGAGTAAGTAATGTTGTATGATATAGTTCCAATGTTTATGTTTAACATTTATTATATTTATGTATTGAAATATTGGTAATCATTGCAGTTTAAGGTATTTCCATAGTATAATGTGATATTTGCATAATTGGGTTTGGCGGCATTCCAAGTTCGGGGATAGGAGGAGGCGTGGAGGGGGGACGGCCAATAGGGTTATCAGAGGTTGAGACCGGCGGGAGAGAAAGAGTCAAGGAGAAAGATGTGGGCTAACTCCCACTGTGGAAGTAGGGGGGCGGGGGTGTCGTCCGGTAGGGCGCGGATAATCCTTACATTAAAGCAGTTATTAAAAGTTACCCTGTTTGAATTAGCATGAGAAGTCACCGGAAGGGGACGGTTGGTATTTATGCACCGGCATCCGCATTAAACCCAGCAATACCCTTCAATTCCTCCATTTTAAAATCTGCCATCCCCTACACACCAAAACCTCGATTCCATATGCCCTAGCCCACTGAGGATGGAGGATTTGCTCAGACAGGAGGTCTCTCTCACCATATTACTCCATCCTCGAAGATGCCCTTCTAAAACGCGGTTACCCACCGGGCCTGATCCATGACCAGATCCGGAGGGAAATCACACCGGCAACCACTAAACACCACCTCACACTCCTCCTATTCCTGATTCTAACCCTTCCCTCACCCTTACCACCCTCTTCCACCCCGGGATCTATGAGGTCCTCAAGGAAATCCTTTATGCTGCCCACCCAATTCTTACTTCCACCTCCCACCAATCCTCCTTTACTAATTCCCCCATTCTTTCCTTCCGCCGGCCTCCCAATTTGGAAAATATCCTGTGGAAGAAAGAACCACCCACTCCCAGCCCTCCATCCCCTGCAGGATCTCAACCCTGCGGCAAACCCTGTTGCCTCACATGCCCCATATACCCACCCTCATTTTCTTTCACCAACCCCTCCTCCAACATCACCTACCCCATCTCCTCCAGAAGTAACTGCACCACGAGGAACGTCATTTACCTCCTCACCTGCACACTCTGTCCTGCTTTTTATGTTGGCCTCAACAGTAACCCCCTCAACATCAGAATTAATGGCCATCGGAACAGCGTAAATACCAACCGTCCCCTTCCGCTGGCTTCTCACGCTAATTCACACAGAGCAACTTTCAATAACTTCTTTACTGTAAGGATTATCCGCACCCTACCGGACGACACCACCGCCTCCTACTTCCACAGTGGGAGTTAGCCTACATATTTCTCCTCGACTTTCTCCCCCCTGGTCTTAACCTCCGATAACCCTGTTGGCCGTCCCCCCTCCACGCTCCCTCCTATCGCCGAACTCCTCTCATTACCCCTCTTCCCCTTCTCATATCCTCCCCAGTATGTCAATTCAAACAGTACATGTCTCTCCCTGAAGAAGGGCGTCAGACTGAAAGCTTCATATTTGTGTTGTTTTTTTGTTTTTCGTGTGTCCTCAGCACCCCCAGTGGCTTTCCAATCTAGGTAAGTGGCCACTGGGCTTCCTCCAACATCTTGTTGACACCTTTATATATATCATCATCATCATAGGTAGTCTGTCTGTTGGCAGGTCCGTGATTATTCTAGGTTAAACTTGGTTCTCCATATACTCCTATTTTCCGCAGTTTTCTTCATGTCTTGATATATATATATATATATATGTATATGTTTGTGTATGTATGTATGTATATATATATGTATGTATGTATATATATATATATATTTATTTAGGGCTTTGTACGGAGCAGAAACATAGACACTAAGGAAAAATGATACTAAATACTTGGAAATCTTCGAAATGTGGACATGGAGAAGAATGCTGAAGATAAAATGGACAGATAGGGTGAAAAATGAGGAAGTACTACGAAGAATAGGAGAGAAGCGAACGATTATACAGACTATCAGAAAGAGGAAGGCGAACTGGATTGGACATTACCTGAGGAGAGAGTGCATGATTAAACAAGTGATAGAAGGAAAACTGGATGGAAAAAGAAAAAGAGGTAGGAAAAGGTTTCAGCTAGTAGACGACTTGAAAGGGAAAGAGAGCTATCAAGACATGAAGAAAACTGCAGAAAATAGGAGTATATGGAGAACCAAGTTTAACCTAGAATAATCACGGTCCTGTCAACGGACTGACTACCTATGATGATGATGATATTTAGGGCAACTAGGTGTTGAAGGAAACCCAGTGAACACTTACCGGAAGTAGAGCCGCTGGGGTGTTGGAGAGACACATTTGTAGAGGTTAGAGCTTTTGGGATATATATATATATATATATATATATATATATATATATATATATATATATATATATAGGACGAACGCATATAACAGATTTTATAAAAAGCAGGAAACTCAACAAACCGACTCAAATTTCAAAAGACCTTAATGGATTTGGGCACAAACACACTCGCCTCTGCTTCCCTCTCCTCGGTTGTGGCCCCAGGGGCCCCGCAGCATCTGCCAGGCCCCTTCCCGCCAATCTTCAGCTGTGCCGCATAACCCATTGCTTCCATGACGGTGAGCGCAGGCCTCAGGTGGTTCTCTTGCCGTATCAGACACGATCTTCGGCCGACCACTGCAGTACCATCGCAGCAGCTGGCTAACGCAGCGCTCTCGACGCCCTCAGCGTAAGCAACACCTTGGACACCGCGACTCCTATAGACGCGGACGGAGAAAAACATTCGATCGAGTGACCGTAATGAGAGAGAAAGAGATTTTCGAGTATGGCGTTTCACCAGAATCCTCTCTCGACGCGCGAATAGTTTTACATGTTCCGGAATTACGCGCGAGTCCTCGGCAATGGCACAGTTCGGATAATGACGCGTTTTTACTTTCTCCATACGTAGTAATGGGAAAGTATTGTGATCATGAAAAAAATCGGCTTCATGATTTCAACGGAAATACACGTTTTGAGGTCCCTAGAACACGTTTAGACTATTTGCGGAATGATGTCTGTCTGTGTGTGTGTGTGCATGCGTGCGTGTGTGAGTGTGGGCGCTCTAACTCAAACCGTACATGCCATATCGTTACCAAACTTCATATATAACACTACAGCATGAGCACAAAGAACTGATTAGTTTTTAGACAATACCGGTTAACCGCAAGTCGAGGTTTATTCGAAAACCATTTCGGTTTTTGCGATATTTCTCCGTTAAAACATCATTATTGTGTATACAGTTCTATACAAAGGTTATAGAGAATGTAATTTGCTACAACTTTCATTTGAAACAATTTTTCATACCAGTTATTTTTTAGGAATTATTTATAAATAACCGGTTTTTCGGTTTTCTCCTTAAAAACATCGTTATTGGTAATCTTCGTGAGGACCGAAGTTGTAGAGAATAATATTTCTTCCAAGTTTTGTTTGAAACAAATTTTCGTAGAACCATCCATTTCGGAGATATTTTGCTTTTTCTAGTATACAGCGCCACCACCATTTAACGGTGAATTCTGTAAACATATTCAAAATATAATTTACAGCAATAAGGACGACTGTATTCTCCTGCGATAGGAAATAATAATTTTGCCTTATAATGCTATTCATAATAATTTAAATAACTATACCCCAAATATGGAGAAAGTTCATAACTCATAATAAGAATTTTTACTTTCTCCATACGAAGTAATGGGGAAGTATTGTGTTCATGAAAAAAGTCGACTTCGAGATTTCAACGGAAATACACGTTTTGAGGTCCCTAGAACACGTTTAGACTATTTTTGGAATGTCTGTGTGTGCGTGTATGTGATTGTGGACGCTCTAACTCAAAAAGTACCTACTTGTCATATCGTTACCAAACTTCATATAAATAACTTTAGCATGAGTACAAAGAACATTAGTTTTTGGACAATAACGGTTAACCGGAAGTCGAGGTTTAGTAAAAACCCGATTCGGTTTTTCCGATATTTCTCCGTTAAAACATCATTATTGTATATACAGTTCTATACAAAGGTTATAGAGAATGTAATTTCCTACAGTTTTCATTTGTAACAATTTTCTATGGGAGTTATTATTTAGGAGTTATTTATAAATAATCGGTTTTTTCGGTTTCCGTCAAATATCTCCTTAAAAACGTCGTTATTGGTAATCTTCATGAGGACCGAAGTTGTAGAGAACAATATTTCTTCCAAGTTTTGTTTGAAACAAATTTTCGTAGAACCATCCATTTTGGAGATATTTCGCTTTATCTTAATACCAGTATACAGCGCCAGAACCATGTAGCGGCGAATTCTGTAAACAATCAAAATATACGTAATTTACGGCAATAAGGACGACTGTATTCTTTTACGATATGAAATGATAATTTTGCCTCATTATGCTATTCATAATAATTTAAATATCCATACCCCAAATATGGAGAAAGTCATGTGTTGGCCACATCAGGTTTTGTCACTTGGGGCCAAAACTAATTTATGGAAAGTTTAAACAAGTTAGGAAAGTGTACAACGTATCACAAATGGGCGCGTTTCGTGCAATGGAGTGTTAGAAAGAAATTATATACCTGTACGTAAGGGAAATAGCGTTTTAAAGTTCTTTTCTTCATCATAAATAGTCCATTTTCTTCCTATTTAATAATATTACATGCACACATAAGGAAATTAAACGTTTGTTTGGGAGATTGTTTATGTTAGCAACAATGAAGTAACCATGCAAGACATTTTCTAAGTTCAACTCGATATGACTTTCTCGTTTGATTTTCTCAATAACGGCTACTCCTACGATAAAAATGTATAGGAAAGGAAATACTCTACTTTCTGAGTTCTACAACTTTTATTTGAAAAATATTTTGATATGAGCAATACGTTAGGAGATATGACGAAAATTTAATTTTTTGTCCCCAGTAAAGTGGTACCCCTGATTGGCGTACGTGATTCATTTTTGCGGATTTTCTTATTATATTTGATTGAAAGTCCTTAACATCAAATTTCATGAATATCCGTCCGGTAGAAGCCGAGAACGAACATGCAGACGGACGGACGGACCGACGATAATAGGCGCTCACGCTGTAAGCGAAACACGGCTAAAAACGACAGCAAGAAAATGAATTTTTATTCTTTTAAACCAGGGCTGTCCAACATATGGCCCGCGGGCCTCTACCTGGCCCGTGAAGCTGTTCAATCCGACCCACTAGCCTCTAGAAAAAATCTTTTATTTAGATTCATATTTTTGTTGAAACGAATTTAAAATATATTTCAAAATAACAAACTACCTACTAATATTTATCTGATAAAGAAGTAAAAATATATCACCGATATATATCTATATATCGACCTTAGTGCACCTTAGTGTTGTGGACGACAGGACAATGGACGTGCATTGCCAGTTTGAGTGTGGGAGTTTTGTGAACGTTGCAATTGATACATTGAAGCTATTAACCCTTAATAATGATGGCTGAAAAGAAACGTAAAATTGACGCAGAATGTCGCGTGTTCAAGGGCAGTTGGACTTAAGATTTTTTTGTGATTGGACGAAATGCAAACATCATGTCCTATGTGTCAAGAAAAAATTTTATTATGCAAGGAATATAATATCAAGCGACATTATTTAGCAAAGCACGCTACAGAATATAGCAAATTGAAAGGTCAAATTAGAATCGATCGAGTGAATTCATTAAGAAGAAATATTATTGGACAGTAGTAGTTCTTTAAAATACCAAAAGAAGATTCTGATTCTGCAACCAAAATCAGTTTTCAGATAGCCGAAGCAATTACAAAAAGAGGAAAACCGTTTTCTGATGGAGAATTTGTAAAAGAGTGCCTAGATATATTTACTTCAGTTGCGTGTCCAGAAAATAATCTGATGTGGCCAACACATGACTTTTTCCATATTTGGGATATAGATATTTAAATTATTATGAATAGCATTATGAGGCAAAATTATTATTTCATATCGTAAAAGAATAGTCGTCCTTACTGCCATAAATTACGTATATTTCAAATATGTTTACAGAATTCACCGCTACATGGTGATGGCGCTGTATACTGGAAATTAAGAAAAGCAAAATATCTCCGAAATGGATGATTCTGCAAAAATTTGTTTCAAACAAAACTTGGAAAAAATATTATTCTCTACAACTTTGGTCCTCACGAAGATGACAAATTACGATGTTTTTAAGGAGATATTTGACGGAAACCAAAAAAACATTTTTTATAAATAATTCCTAAATAATAACTGCTATGGAAAATTGTTCCAAATGAAAGTTGTAGGAAATTATATTGTCCATAACATTTGCATAGAATTGTATATACAATATTGATGTTTTAACGGAGAAATATTGCAAAAACCGAATCGGGTTTCTAATAAACCTCGACTTCCTGTTAACCGTTATTGTAGGGACCTGCGAAGCTTCGTGATTCGATTTGACTTCGAATCGGGGGTAGGATTCGGATTCGATTCGGATTTAAGGAGACCGATTCGTAAATGTCGAATCAATTGCAAGACCGTCTTTATACTTTACACAGGTCGGAACATGTATATTTGCAAGGTTGCACAGCAGTGCTCTTTACTACTACTCTAGAGCAACTTTATATGGTGGTACAGGTGAAAAATTTTTTCACCAGATTTTTTCACCTGTTTTCTCATGCTCATCATAACAGCTTATGCCTGTTGCAAAAGGATCTTCAGATCATACTTTCTATCAATTTATTACGTGGCATTCTCACTATCTGAGAGTAAAGGGGTTTTCTTTGGTGTATCTCTTTGAGGACATCTGTTGGCGCTGATTGATACTAGCATCGCTAGCTTGGTCCCAACGTAAGAATATATTCCCGCTCTGAAACAGGAGAATTAGTCTGCCACGGTAGTTCAGTGGTAGAATATCCGCCCGGCAAGTGGAAGGCCCGGGTTCGATTCCCGGTCATGGCAGATTTTTTCACCTGTTTTCTCATGATCACAGTGATTAATAGAAAACATGATAAATTAAAATCATTTTGGTAAAAAATGAACCAATTATTCTACGAAATGTATACTAAGTTAATTTGCAAAGCTTAAGGTGTGAACAGAATACGTCGCGTGCCAGGTCGTCTAACAAAGTATGTCGTGCCCGATTGACGGTTTAATGTTTCTCCCTCCTTTTCCTCTTTCCCCTCATCCAGTAAAGCATCACGCACTTCTAAGTAAAATGACTTTCGTTTAGACATTGTTAACTCTTGTATAGCAATTAGATACAAAGTAACACATTTTATTATTTGAACGGATCTATGAACTTCGTAGGCTCGTTCAGTGACGAACGCATAATAATCCCAAATCAGTAGCAAAGAAGTGTGTGTGCCTGTGAGTAAAGTACCTGTGAATGGACACTGCATTGACTAAAGCAGATATTGCCCAAAATTTTCAGTAAGTAAATACATAAATTTTTTTTGAAATTGTTGGTCATGTTATTTGTGGAATGTTATTCAAGGGATAATTTGATAACATTAAATTTCTAATATCCTGTTGAATATGTACAAGATATACCGTTTAATTTCGCTATACGGGAAATTCAAGGTAGGATCTGTTAGTTTGTGAGTAAACGTGGGTATGAATGCTACTCTCATGTTTATACTGAGTTGCTTAATCCTAAAGTTGGCGCGTTGGCTTACGGAGTACGCCAATACAATTTTAAGATAATCACAAACTTTTGTATAATAGCTAGCTCATCAACTCACACACCTGACACCTTAAATTTTAGATTTGTAAATTTTCTAAGTGGCTAAGCTAAAATTATTTATTCTTAAATAAATTAAATCAAATTATTAGTCAATAGACATAGTTTAATAATTCTTATATCCTTAAAAAATAATTAAAAATAGATCTTTTTAAAAAATAATTACAGTTTGATAATTAAATAAAAATAAAATACAGCTTGTAGTTCATAAAGAAATAAAATTAGACTTTTAAGTTTTAACTATTTTGTTAGTATTTTTTAGTTAATAGAAATACTTAAAATATAATCTTTCAGCTTTCAAAAATTAAAAAATGAAATTATTAATTGTTTTAGTTTTTAGAAATACTTCAAATTAGAATTAGTTTTTGTATAAAAGTAAAATTATTTTTTAAATTTATAAAAAATATTAGTTAAAGCTTTCTTTTTGAATCATTAAAACTCCGATTTTCAGTTTATAAGAACTTAAACTAATTTTTGTATACATTAAAGAAAAAAACTTTAGAGCATTTAACTTGAATATATAAAATGTTTGTCATATAGACTACTTAGTAAATTTGTTTAGTTAAACTAAAAGTATTTCTCTTCTTTTTTATCTTAGAAAATACTAAAAATTTATTTACTAGAAAATACTTTATCTTAAAAAATGAAAAAACAAGTATAATGGTCGGAAATTGTTTTTTTACAGCCTTCAAAAAGGTTAATAATCTAAAATAAGGATATTTTAAACGATATTAGATAAGAAAAAATATAATAATTCGATAAAAAAATTAATTTAAGACTAAAAAGTAAAAAATAAAATAATTAAAAAAAAAACTTTTTTTTAAAAATAACTTTTATATTGTGCACTAAAAAGTAAAAAACAAGAAATAGAATATATAAAAATTTCAAAAAATTCTAAAATGAAAGTTTTCAATATAAAATCAGTTTAGTCCACATAGAAACAAGTATTTCCAATGAACTGTCTTGCTGTATAAAAATTTAATGATCAAATAGCTTTGTGTTTATAAAGAATAAAAGTTATCCAACATAATGTTTCACCTTAGTCTTCTAACGCTTGGTGGGAAAGTTAGGGTATGAAAATGATTAACATTAGTTTTTAAAAACTTTCTTATTAAATGTATGTTTTTAAGGACTATAATTAGAAAAATAATGACGGTCATATATGTTTCATTTTTAGACTTTGAAATGTTCGTTTTTTGGCTTTTCCTCCTACAATCCTGAAACACAATTTCATTTGATAGTAGATTCTGATTTCATCAGGCTTATATGCCTATCATTTGTTTACAACTTTTGACCTTTCGTGCTCTACTGCTTTGGTTATTTTTATTAATTTATTGTTAACAGTTTTCATAAAACCTTATATTAGATATTTATAGCAATAGGCATAACATAGTGTCGTAATACGTGTAAAATATTGTACGTAATATACACGTATACAATACAAACGTATATTACCACGTACATACCAATATAGTAATAATTAGTTAACACAGCTATATCCGACATAGTTTTCGAGAAGGCTACTTCAGACAGTTTGCCAAAAGTAAATGTAGACATGCTCTTCGATTTCCTGAACAACAATGAAGTGTATTGTAGCCCAGAAATGAGAGGAGTCAAAATAACCAGGTAAGAATATTTCCTAAAAGCATTACACACTTTATGTTATATCTAATAAGACGTCAATGTAACAAAATCAACTGTTAGTTCATGTAATAAGTTCGTTTTTCTTAAGTTTTCCTCTTCATTAACGTACTCGTACATTATATGTTATATATTATTTTGTTAAGCTAATTTTAGGAGAATTTCAATTTTCGTTATTGAAAAAAATAAGATATGTTAGTAACACACTACCTTTTTATATAAAGGTCTGGCAGAGAGGAATACGGGGATCAGGCTGTTGGCTATGTGGAATTGAAACGAGATCAAAGGGAATGTATAGTTCAGGGTAAAGTAACTCCAGAACACAGAGTGAGAAAGAAACCATATACAGTGCAAGTTGTTATTGATGAAGAAGCGGATGAAGTAATTGAGGCCAAATGCTTAGATTGCGTTGCTTCTCAAGGTAAATAAAATCATTATCTTCAGCAGACAAGGAATTTAACCAAATATTTTATGAACAATGAACGACACTTAGAAACCAATATCATAATTTAATGTAATATCGAACTCCTCGCCAATATTGATATGGTTTGCATTTTCTATCCAGGAGGGGGTAAGCATGCAGCAGCTTTTCTGTTTTGGCTTCACAGACGAAGTGAAGAACCTTCGCCAACATCGACAGTGTCTTACTGGAAGAAGAGTGTATTGGCTACAGTGGGGTCAAAACAATACATCACTTTAAAAGAGTTTAGCAAAGACAAGCACGTGGAGCTACCAGTTTCAACATCTTCCTTCCTGGAGAAAGTGAGATACACTTGTAGGGAGAAAAATGTAAATAATTTATTAAATTTAGATTCCAAAGTTTTTGATGTGGAAAATGTCTCTGCATCATTTACGAATTAAATTAGAAGACACAGACTTGCATTCTGCTGAAGATTTTTTAAAATTTTGTAGCAGTGAAATGACTGCAGAATTGTGTCTGTTAGCAGAGAAAAAAACTAGAGAACAAAGGTCCTCATCATTGTGGCACGAGCTACGATATGGTAGGATCACAGCATCAAATATATATGCTGCTAGTCGATGTAACACATCCGAGGGTTCATTAGTGAACATAATATTAGGAGCAAAATTGATGGCAGACACTGCTGCAATGATTAGGGGAAGGTTTTTAGAAGATAAAATTTTGAAGGCTGCCAGTAAAAAGTTGGGACTGAAGTTTAAAAAATGTGGGCTGTATCTTCAGCCTGATTATCCTATTTTTGGAGCTTCACCTGATGCCATAGGTGACCAATTCATAGTTGAGGTTAAATGTCCGACATAAAAAAAGACTAAAGAAAACTATCTCGATGCTACTGGAACACTAAAACCTAAATGTGAAGCCCAGATTTAGCTTCAGATGCTTATGGTTGGTGTGTCTAGAGGACTTTTTTTAGTGGCACACCCTGATTTTGAGAGTACTTTTAATTTTGACATGGTTTGGGTCAATATTAATAAAAATATGTTAAAAGACCTCATAGAAAAAAGTAAAGACTTTTGGACCCAGTTTGTCCATGGTCACTTGTTTTCAAAGTAATTCGTGATATTTTTGTATATTTATATCTAACACATTTTATTATCAGTTAGTTTCATTTTTTCTCTATTGAAGGCTGGCTAATAACTTGAATGTCCCTTGGTATGTATTAATACCAAACTGGTTAATGTTCTGTATTTTGTCATATGCAAGATAATATTCAGGGTAAAATACATATAATGTACGCTCACATATCTAGTTTCTTAGAATTTTGATACATGATATCATATTCCTTTTTTAAAATAAGCTTTGTAACATACTTTTATATAAATTAATGATAGATATATATTCCATAATAAACACATTTTTGTAATATATTTTATATAAATATAACGTACTTAAAATATTCTTCAGCAATGGCAACTTTTATTTGTATTTTTGGTTCATAACTTTAAATAAAATGAAATAATGTCTGTATTAATCTATTAATGTTGAAAAATTAGTTATGAGTAAAATATAGATCCTTAAGAACACTACAATTAAAATATGCTTCAAAATAAGCTTTACACTATATATCATTTCATAACTGAAAGGCAGTGAATTCCTATATTTAAGCAATATAATCCTAATAAATAGATATTGGAAGTCCAACAGAGTTGATTTTACATAATAATAGGACCTATGATCAATGATAAAAAATAAAATTGATTCAATATTATTTTAAAATATTAAGAACAGAGCAGGGGTATAGTAGAGAAAGAAATTGATATGAAAATTCTTTAATTTATTAACAGATTCTGCATGTTAATAATTCCAGCAGCAGTTAGAATTGCACAGTCCATCAGATTAATTAATTTATTGTCCACACAGGAGTGTGGAGATAGGAACTTAAATTCTCTTAGTCGACCAATGACTCTCCACATGAATCCGAAGGCTAGCAATTTTCTTGGCTTCCATCACTTCTAATGGAGAAAGTTTCTGGTCGTGACAGACACTGGGAGGACGAACTAATTCTACTCCAATTTTCAGTAAAGCTTTACCTAAAAGTTTAAAACCTCTATCGGCCATTACCTTCATACCTGGTGACAGATGCTGAAGATACCCACTTCTCTCAGTTATCACTAGATCTGATGTGTGACCACCAAATCCAGTTGAAACAAAATTTACGAATCCATGAGGAGTACAAGAAATCAAATACTTAAAAGTAATACATTTGTAATATTCTGACCATGTAAGACTCTGCTTCAGTGGGTCCATTGGTTTTTCTATTTCAATTTCCATGCAGTCTATAATGGAAATTACAGCACTGTACTGCTTCCTAAATGGTATAGGAAGAAGTAACTTCACTTTCTTAGGGTCCGGCCAGTAAATTAATTTCTTCATTTCTGCAGCAATGTTAGGAAGAAGAGTGCGGAAAATTTTTCCAGCTTGCGAAATAGAGAGACCAAAGTCATCCCCAAGCAATGCAAAGGAATGATTACATCTAATTTTTTTTAAGCACAACATAATATCTCTTACTTCACAATTTATAGACTCCTGCAATATATTAACAATAAAATATGTTTGGAGGGTTAACCTCAAATAAAGTTTTGGTTTCTTTTCATTTAGACTAACCGTACATCTAAGACATTGTTTTTTAAGGTGCTCCAATTCTGCTTTCATATCTACACTTGAGCTTGTAGTGGAAGTTATAGAATAATCGGATCCAAAGATTGACATTCTGGAAGAGCAACTAATTTCACTGTCACTTATTTCTGTTATCTTCATCCTCTTGCATGGAGAAAATGATGTTGACGTCTTTCATTTGATGCTTAAAAGGAAATGTCAAAGAAGATGCTGTAGAAGGAGTACATTGAACATATTTACTTCTAAATGTAGGTTTAAGCACAATATTTGTCTGTACACACTTCTCAGTTCTACATTCTTGTATTTTTTCTGATAACAAATCAGTTACTTCGGGGACAATATTATCTGGGTGGGGATCTTCATCCACATCTTGCTCCAGATTTTGATGAAGTAAACTGGATTCAGCCTGTGCAACTACTGTTTCAACTAACATTTTCCTCTTCTGTTTCACAGCAACATTGCGACTTTTAGATTCTGTCATCAATCTGCCTGTCTGGCAAGAGAACTTATGAGGCAGTACTCCTGGTTTCACTCAGATATTACATTTACCACCCATTAATCTGTATTTAATATAGTTCTCTATGTCATCTTCTACCTGATAGAATAAAAACATGTTAAATAGCAATATAAATACGTTCGTTTGCTACACATATAATTACGTAAATACTATAATATTCATATTTAAAGTGACCAGACGTACTGATTTAATCAGTACAGTACTGATTTTTAGACGTGTACTGATTTCAAATATGTACTGAATTTTAAAGTTGTACTGATTTCAAAAGAAGAAAAAATCTATAATTATTTAGTTCATTTACTGTGGGATTGACGGTTGAGGTGACTCGGGTGCGATGTTGCCAGGATGTGTAAAGAGGACTTGCGGCAACGCTGAGTAGTTCTCCCTAGCAAACATTACCTCCCCTCCACCTATGATTGGCTGTGAGGGAGGGGAGTTTTTCAGTCTTTCCTTCCAAACCCCCACCCCTTCTCTACAACTAAGTCTCAATTCCAAAGTAATGTCGTCCAGACAATAGTAATTATGGTTGTGTATGTCATGTGAGTAGTATAATATTTTAATGCTGTTTAGTAAAGTAACATTATTCTCAGAATAGATTATTAATATTCTTATTTAATTATATTTAAAGATCCTGCCATAAATGGAAGAAAAAACATTTTCTGATCGACTTCAGCAAGAGTATACGATATATATATATATATAACAATAGTGTTACCTATGTATACTGTATAAAATTTCAATATATAAAGTATTATATTGAAATGTAGTTTTCTGTCATGGATATAAGAAATAAAAAAATGTACTGATTTTACATCTAGAAAATCTGTCACTTTAGTCATATTACTAATGATATATTTGTAGGAATACAAACATGTCAAACTTAAGAATGACTTTTTACATTATTACGCACGTACAAAATTAAAAATATGTATGCAATTCCATTTCTATTTCTTACGTGGAATACTTACGTTAAAATGGTCTTCACAGCAATAAAAACAAGTCTTAAACGAAGATGATTTCTTATCTCGGCGCGCTATTTTAAACCATTTCCTTCTTATTTTAACTTGCTTTGAAACCGTGACGAATATTTTATTGGGCGAAGTGATGGTTGTATTCTTGCATTTTTGTACGAAACAATATTTATAACTAAACCTATGCTCAGTCATCCTATAACGAAAGACCAAACCAAATATAACTACGGGTAAAAAATAAGGAGCCGATGTTAGTACTATACATGTAAAACAGAGAGTGAGATATATATTTAATTAAATACGCAAATAAAAATTAATACCTTATTTTAAGTTTAAGAACTCAAGTATTGCGGGGAGCAACTTTCATACATAAATCACGTACAGCACAAGAAATTCCTTAAACTACCATCAGCTCACGGCACTGCGTGTTTTCAAGCAAGGGACGTCAAAATATTAGTTATTAGTTCATCCCAAGTACCGTTTTTGGAGCGGCCAGATTTTAACATCTTTAAAAAATGTTTAAATCAATTTCTAGGTTGAATACAACGAAAATAATAGCACCAAAATTCTTAGAAAAATACAGACTATCATTTTAAGGAATAAAAAAAAATTGCGATTATTCCTCATTGGATAAAAGCTTGCGGTAGAAAAGATGAATTGAACGTTAACAACGGTGAGTATTTAGGACATAAATAATACCTTTTATAATCTGTAAAATAGATATGCGAATCATGTTTAAAAATTTTCAATTTCAGCTACAATTTGTTCGGAACACTTTGCGAGTGATTGTTTTAGGAAAACTTTACAACAGCAAATGTTGAGTTACTCGCCAAAAAGATCGAGCAATGTTAGTTTTGATGCAATCCCCACGGAAAATTACCATTGCCAAATTCTGAGCATGTAAGCATTAGTGAGACGAAAAGAAGAGAAAGAATGAAAAATCCTGAGAGAAAGGAGGCCATCAAGAAATTATTCGCAGAGCAAGTTATTGAGTAAGTAATGTTGTATGATATAGTTCCAATGTTTATGTTTAACATTTATTATATTTATGTATTGAAATATTGGTAATCATTGCAGTTTAAGGTATTTCCATAGTATAATGTGATATTTGCATAATTGGGTTTGGTGGCATTCCAAGTTGGGCACTGATTTTCAGGCAAGCCTAAGTAACTTTGGAAAATTTCATAATCTTGTTCCTTGGTGTTTATTCATCCATGTTTCAACAATTTCATACACAAATAGTGTTTAATTTCTCCACATTAATATCAGGAAATGTTAGCTTAATAAATGTAAATAGTGTACCAAAGTTGGCAGATTTCATATATTACTGTTCAAACTTTGAAACTTTTAATGACAAATTGTCATTACAATGTAAGGGTAAATTATAAAGTAATAAAATCTACTTTTTAATTCTAGGGAGGATTGTGTGGATGAAGATGAAGAGATCCTGACCATCTCTGAGCAAAACAAAACTTGTTCTCCAATGTATGTTTCCTATAGTTGTGTATTGAGTGAAAATATATAATTATTTAACATAAAATTTCTAAATATTGTTATCTGCTGTTTCAGGGATGAATTGTCTCAAAATGCAGTTAGAATGAATTAGAAGGACTTAGGCGAGAAAAGACACTGTGGGAAGAAGAGAAAAAGAAATTGCTTCTTCAGGTAGAAGAATTAAAATGTGAGAGAGGCATATTTAAATTTGCTTTAGAGAAGGTTTTTACAAAAGGACAAATTCGTGTTCTCACATCGTGTAGGAAGGTAATGTGGGCTGATGAGGACATGACTAATGCCATTGCAGTCAGAAGTGTTAGCCCAAAAGCTTATACATTTATGAGGTTGAAGTTGAATTTTCCATGGCCTTCATTGTCTACTCTATGCCGATGGGCTCTAAGTTTGAAGTGCAATGAGGGTATTTTAGATGATGTTGTAGCAGTGATGAGGTCAAAGAAGCATTTTTTGACAGAAGGTGAATCCCTTACTATTTTAAGCTTTGATGAAATGAATGTATGTGAATTACTGTGCTTTGATCAAAGAGAGGAAAAGATCATTGGCCCTTGCAGTAATGTTCAGGTTGTTATGGCTAGAGGCTTAATGGGTAAATGGAAACAGCCAGTGTATTATAAATTTGATCAGCAGATGACTCCAGACATTTTGGAGAAAATTGTTATCTGCCTAGAGCAATTTGGATATCCAGTTGTAGGTATAACTAGTGACTTGGGGGAGGGAACAGAAAAATGTGGAAGGAATATAATATTTCACCAGAAGATCTTTCTTTTACTAATCCTTTTGCCAAAGAACGTTATATATTTGTTTTTGCTGATGTACCTCATCTCCTTAAATTAGCAAGAAATCATTTCATTGATCATGGTTTCAAACTAAATAATGGTATTTTTGTAGATTCATCTTGTGTAAAAAAATTATTGGATCTTCATCATGACTCTGAACTAAAAATTGCATTCAAAACCACTCAGCAGCACCTTGATGTAAGAGGCTTTAAAAGACAAAAGTAGCTACTCGGTTATTTTCTAATTCTGTCGCAAAAGCTATTTCATGGTGTGGGGAAAGAAATATTATTAGAGGTGATTGGCAAAATACAGCTGAAGTAATTCAGTTGATAAATGATTGGTTTGATGTCATGAATTCTAGTGTTCCTGTCTTCTCATCAAACATTTATAAAAGTGCATATGGGAATAAGATAACAGAACAAAATGAAATTCTAAATAAAATGTCACTTTTAATGACTTCACTGAGAGTTCCAGATAAAAAAGTATTGTTGCCTTTTCAAGTTGGAATAGGTATGTGTAAGTAATGCATCAGTTAAAGGACTTCTAAAAATGGTAAAAGAAAATTTTTCTTTAAATTACATTTTAACATCTAGACTTAATCAAGATGTCTTAGAGAATTTCTTCTCATTTGTTAGGAGCATGGTTTGTAGTTACGACCATCCATTGCCGGTTGATTTTAAAAATAGGTTGAAATGGTATATTCTGGGCAGACACTCCAAAGTCGTTTTTCAAAATACAGTAAATACTCTTGCTGAGGTGGATGAATGTTGCCTTGGTAATCCAAATCCTGTGAATGAATATTCAAAAGAATTGGATGCTGAAATAAGTTCTGCTGTGAATGAATTTTCTGAGCTATTTGATAGCGAATCAGTGGCAGTTACCGAAGAAAGAGATGAAATAGAAGAAATGGAAAACAGCAACATCTCTGTAGCAATGCAACCTAGCAAAATTATTAGTCAGGAGGGTTTAAAGTATGTGGCGGGCTATGTGGCACATAAATTTTGAGCTGCATATGATTTAGGAATACCGACTTCAGAAATGCCTAACAGTCAGTGTTATGACTGGATACCTTATCTTTCTAAGGGTGGTCTTATGATGCCCAATGAAAAGTGGCTTGATGCTGCTAAAACTGCAGAAGAGATTTTCATTACATTTCATGGTGAAATATGTTGCAGAAAGAAAAGCATTATCAAAACCTTGACACAGCATGTTATGACCTGTGTTGATGCTGAAATTCCTGTAGATGCTGTGCGGCGTTACATAAAGACAAGGACGCACATTAGAGTAAGAGAACTCAACCGAAAACTGAAGGTGTTAAGTGATACTGAAAAAAGAAAATTTGTGAATAAACTGAAAAAAATATGCCAGTAATATATTGTTTGTTTGAATGTTAGGGTATTAATTGCTGTAAATAAGATAACTAATTTTTATATGTATCTATGATTTATTTAGTATTATTATATGACTTGGATTTATTTTTTTGTTTTCAATGTGCTTGTACCCACCTTGTTGTATGGTAGCGAAACGTGGGTGTGTCAGGAGAAACACGAGTAAGGTGAATGCAGTTGGAATGGGTTATATGAGGAGCATGTGTGGGAAAACCAGGAGAGACAGAGTCAGGAATACTTGGGTGATGAATGAATGTGGAATGAAAGAAACTTTAAGAGGTCAGTATGAAAGGGGTGTGCTGCGATTGTTTGGGCATGTGGAGAGTATGGATGAGAACCGGGTGACTAAATTGATACATGAAGACCGAGAAAAAGCTGGCTGAATGTGGTGGAGGGGACTCTCAAGAAAGGAGAGGTCAGAAGTTTAAGGAATGGAAGACGATGTATGAAACGATGCATGGATGTGTTTGAAGTGAAAGAAGTATGTAAGGATAGAAAGGTGTGGAGAAATATTGTGAATGGTAGAGGCAATTAGCTTGCTTATGCCATAAGGGAGCAGCGTGATTGGTATGTATGTATGTATGTTTAAAAAGAAAATAAAATAATTGAAAAAAATTACATTATTTTATCTTTTATTATTGTTCCCCTTTAGTCATGACAGATAAATACAAAAATATAAGGCAGCCTGCAGGCAGTTTTCTATAGCTTACTAGTAGAATTGCCTGTTAAAATTTAACAGGAGAATTATGATCATTCAGAAAGCGAAACGTTTAAAATATAAGACATCTGCAAATGTACTCTAAATAAGAATTCTATAAGGTCATCATAATTTTCTGTCATCATAAGTTATGGCATCTCATATATATGTGAACCTTGTTCGTTTTTACTTTCTACATACGTAGTAATGGGAAAGTATTGTGTTCATGAAAAAAATCGACAGATTTCAACGGAAATACACGTTTTGGGGTCCCTGGAACGTTTAGACTTTTCGGAATGATGTCTGTGTGTGTATGTGATTGTGTGCCCTCTAACTCAAAAAGCACTTGCCATATCATTACCAATCTTCACGTATAACACTTTAGCATGAGCACAAAGAACTTTTTAGTTTTTGGACTATATCGGTGAAACAGAAGTCGAGTTTCATTCGAAACCCGATTTGGTTTTTGCGATATTTATCCGTTAAAACATCATTATTGTATATATAATTTTATACATATGTTATATAGAATGTAATTTCCTACAACTTTCATTTGAAACAATGTTCCATAGCAGTTATTGTTTAGGATTTATTTATAAATAATCGGTTTTTCTATTTCCGTCAAATATCTCCTTAAAAACGTCGTTATTGGTAATCTTGGTGAGGACCAAAATTGTAGAGAATAGTATTTCTTCCAGGTTTTGTTTGAAACAAATTTTCGTAGAACCATCCATTTCGGAGATATTTTGCTTTTTCTTAATTTCCAGCATACAGCGCCACCACAATGTAGGGATTAATTCCGTAAACATTCAAAATATACCTAATTTACGGCAATAAGGACGAGTGTATTCTTTTACGATACGAAATAATAATTTTGCTTTATAATGCTATTCATAATACTTTAAATATCTATACCCCAAATATGGAGAAGTCATGTGTTGGCCACATCACATTTTTACTATCTCCATACGTAGTAATGGGAAGGTATTGTATTCAAGAAAAAAATCGACTTCGAGATTTCGACGGAAATACATGTTTTGAGGTCCCTAGAACACGTTTAGACTATTTTCGGAATGATGTCTGTGTGTGCGTATGTGTGTATGTTATTGTGGGCGCTCTAACTCAAAAAGTACGTGCCATATCCTTACCAAGCTTCATGTATAACACTTTAACGTGAGCATAAAGAACTGATTAGTTTTTCGACAATAAGGGGTAACCGGAAGTCGAGGTTTATTCGAAACCCGATTCGGTTTTTGCAATATTTCTTCGTTAAAATATCATTATTGTATTTACAATTCTATACAAAAGTTATGGAGAATGTAATTTCCTGCAACTTTCATTTCAAATAATTTTTCATTGTAGTTATTTTTTAGGAGTTATTTATAAATAACCGGTTTTTCGGTTTTCTCCTTAAAAACATCGTTATTGGTAATCTTCGTGAGGACAAAAGTTGTAGAGAATAATATTTCTTCCAAGTTTTATTTGAAACAAATTTTCGTAGAACCATCCATTTGGGAGATATTTTGCTTTTTACTTTTTCCATACGTAGTAATGGGGAAGTATTGTATTCAAGAAAAAAATCGACTTCGAGATTTCGACGGAAATACATGTTTTGAGGTCCCTAGAACACGTTTAGACTATTTTCGGAATGATGTCTGTGTGTGCGTATGTGTGTATGTTATTGTGGGCGCTCTAACTCAAAAAGTACGTGCCATATCCTTACCAAGCTTCATGTATAACACTTTAACATGAGCATAAAGAACTGATTAGTTTTTCGACAATAAGGGGTAACCGGAAGTCGAGGTTTATTCGAAACCCGATTCGGTTTTTGCAATATTTCTTCGTTAAAATATCATTATTGTATTTACAATTCTATACAAAAGTTATGGAGAATGTAATTTCCTGCAACTTTCATTTCAAATAATTTTTCATTGTAGTTATTTTTTAGGAGTTATTTATAAATAACCGGTTTTTCGGTTTTCTCCTTAAAAACATCGTTATTGGTAATCTTCGTGAGGACAAAAGTTGTAGAGAATAATATTTCTTCCAAGTTTTATTTGAAACAAATTTTCGTAGAACCATCCATTTGGGAGATATT
This sequence comes from Uropetala carovei, assembly GCA_036926305.1. NCBI lineage: Eukaryota > Metazoa > Arthropoda > Insecta > Odonata > Petaluridae > Uropetala > Uropetala carovei. The sequence goes on from JAXCHB010000075.1 coordinate 3,865,484, forward strand.
TTGCTTTTTACTTTTTCCATACGTAGTAATGGGGAAGTATTGTATTCATGAAAAAAATCGACTTCGAGTTTCAACGGAAATACATGTTTTGAGGTCCCTCGAACACGTTTAGACTATTTTCGGATTGATGTCTGTGTGTGTGTGTTATTGTGGGCGCTCTAACTCAACAAGTACATACCATATCGTTACCAAACTTCATATATAGCACTTTAACATGAGTACAAAGAAGTGATTAGTTTTTGGACAATAACGGATAACCGGAAGTCGAGGTTTATTCGAAACCCGATTCGGTTTTTGCGATATTTCTTCGTTAAAACTTCATTATTGTATATACAATTCTATACAAAGGTTATAGAAAATGTAATTTCCTACAGTTTTCATTTGAAACAATTTTCCATAGGAGTTATTGTTTAGGATTTATAAATAACCGGTTTTTCGGTTTCAGCTAAATATCTCCTTAAAAACATCGTTATTGGTAATCTTCGTAAGGACCAAAGTTGTAGAGAATAATATTTCTTCCAAGTTTTGTTTGAAACTAATTTTCGTAGAACCATCCATTTCGGATATATTTCGCATTATCTTAATACCAGTATACAGCGCCAACACCATGTAGCGGTGAATTCTGTAAACATTCAAAATATACGTAATTTACGGCAACAAGGACGTGTCTTCTTTTACGATACGAAATAATAATTTTGCCTCGTAATATTATTCATAATAATTTAAATATCTATACCCCAAATATGGAGAAAGTCCTGTGTTGGCCACATCAGATTTTCACTTTCTCCATACGTAGTAATGGGAAAGTATTGTATTCATGAAAAAAATCGACTTCCAGATTTCAACGGATATACATGTTTTGAGGTCCCTCGAACACGTTTAGACTATTTTCGGATTGATGTCTGTGTGTGTGTGTTATTGTGGGCGCTCTAATTCAACAAGTACATACCATATCGTTACCAAACTTCATATATAGCACTTTAACATGAGTACAAAGAAGTGATTAGTTTTTGGACAATAACGGATAACCGGAAGTCGAGGTTTATTCGAAACCCGATTCGGTTTTTGCGATATTTCTTGGTTAAAATATCATTTTTGTATTTACAATTCTATACAAAAGTTACAGAGAATGTAATGTCCTACAACTTTCATTTGAAACAATTTTCTATAGGAGTTATTGTTTAGGAGTTATTTATAAATAACGGGTTTTTCGGTTTCCGTTAAATATCTCCTTAACAACATCGTTATTGGTAATCTTCGTAAGGACTAAAGTTGTAGAGAATAATATTACTTCCAAGTTTTGTTTGAAACTAATTTTCGTACAACCATCCATTTCGGATATATTTCGCTTTTTCTTAATACCAGCTTACAGCGCCAACACCATGTAGCGGTGAATTCTGTAAACATTCAAAATATACGTAATATACGGCAACGACGTGTCTTCTTTTACGATACGAAATAATAATTTTGCCTTATAATGCTACTCATAATAATTTATATATCTATACCCCAAATATTGAGAAAGTCATGTGTTGGCCACATCAGATTTTTTACTGTTGTGATCACGAAAAAAATCGAATTCGAGATTTCATCGGTAATACACGTTTTGAGGTCCCTAGTACACGTTTACACTATTTTCGGAATCGTACATGTGTGTGTGTGTGGATGTATGCCATTGTGGGCGCTCTAACTCAAAAATTACTTGCCATATTAACACCAAATTACTTATATTACACTTTGGGATGAGTACGAAGAGCTGATTAGTTTTTGGACAATAACGGTTAACCGGAAGTCGAGGTTTATTCGTAACCCGATTCAGTTTTGACGAAATATATCCGTTAAAACTTCATTATTATATATGCGATTCTGTACAAAGATTATAAAGAATGTAATTTACTACGACTTTCAGTTGAAACAATTTTCCATAGCTGTTATTGTTTAGGAATTATTTATAAATAATCGGTTTTTGCGGTTTCCGTTAAGCTTCTCCTTAAAAACGTCGTTATTAGTAATCTTCGTAAGGACCAAAGTTGTAGAGAATAATATTTCTTCTAATATTTCTATAACATATTATTATAATATTTCTTATAATGTCTACTTTCGCCGTATTTTCCTAGCTTGTTTTTGGTTTTGTATTTTATTGTTAACAAGAAGTGGAATTGCTATTACAATAAATGATTTGCACTTTCCGAAAAACCTGTAATTAGCTAATAGTAACTTCTGAAGAATATTTCTTCCAAGGTTTGTTTGAAACAAATTTTCGTAGAACCATCCATTTCGAAGATCTTTTGCTTTTTCTTAATTTGCAGTATACAGCGGCACCACCATGTAGCGGTGGATTATGTAAACATATTCAAAATTTACGTAATTTACGGCAATTAGGACGACTGTATACTTTTACGATACGAAATAATAATTTTGCCTTATAATGCTTTTCATAAAAAGAATTTAAATATCTATACCTCAAATATGGAGAAAGTCATGTGTTGGCCACATCAGATTTTATTTTGTTGTAAAGACTCGCCTTATAGTATCTGCTTTCGCATCACTTTTATATCTTGTTTTTTAGCATTCATAAATCCCAAGAGAGTGCTTCGAATTCTGACTTTCCACGCAGTGGGCCTGGGTTCGTATCTTGGCGATGGCCAGTTTTTCGACCTAAGCTTGCCCTTTAATCTACGTTTGTGGCGTGAGGTGAACATGCAAGTCATCGGTTAAGCAATTTGACCCCTTGGCGCTTTACAACCAAAATTTTAAATTCCACGATAGAAGGGCCGACGAACTGGTTTCGTGACACTCCCACCAATCGCCATCCACTCTTTAACTGCCATCTTGCGTGCGAAGTCCTAAATTCTCGGAATGTGACTACTATATAGGTATGACCGAAAGTGTGATTCGTCTCTCATTTGGTCGTTGTTTTATGCATGCCACTTCGCGTCACAGTGATAACGATTAACCATTCACTTTGTGATTTCCGGTCAGGCTATTTCTAAAACATTTATTTTCATTTTAATCATGCATTTTATATTCAAATTCATAAAGAGTTCCTCGGTGCGAAGCATTTGACGGGTATTTAGGCAAAATACTGAGGAATAGAAATTATTGATTCCAAATTATTATTTTATTTAAATTAAATAAGAGCATTTTTCGTGTATTTATTTCATAATTGAACAATACCAATACAAGCATTAATTTGTAATGAAATTCGAAATTTTTAAGACATAAGCTTTTATTTGTGGAAATGTGATTTCGCATTAAATTTTGATGACGTTCATTTGACTCATTAATTATAGATTATTGACAAAGTTTCTGGAGTAGTTTAACGCAACTTCGTAGAAGCATATAAAAAAATATAAAATATCTGGAATTGTCCCTCTGTAATTATCCGGCTACTGATAATAACGTCAATAATGGCGTTAAAATCCTCTTCTCGTACTACATCTCTCAAAAAGTTGTTGGCTAACTCAATACGATGAATAATTCGTACGATTGAAAATAGTTCTCATCGATCCACAATCGAATGAGCGCACAACTTCCTCGCATTCGTCAATGGTTCCAATATTCTTCGAATACAATCGTCGCTTCCGGCCTCTGTCACAATGTGATGACTTATTCCTCTTGATCTAAGAGCGGTTGAGGGAAATAGGGAGATAAAGGGATATAGAGAGAGGAAGAGAATGGGATGACACGATCTCCATTATCACCACATAACTTTCAGCGCGTGAGTCGTGTATTTGCGTTCATGAGAATTCCTATCTGCCGATAAAGTGGAGCGGGATAAGAGATGATAAGGGAGGGCGATTATAGTGGGGGGAGGGGGTGATAGGGAGGGGGGTGATAGGGAGGGGGGTGATAGGGAGGGGGGTGATAGGGAGGGGGTGATAGAGGGGAGGATCAAACTCCAGAACGCGTAGTGGGGGGGAGGGGGTGATAGAGGGGAGGATCAAACTCCAGAACGCGTAGTGAACTTCACTCACATAGTTCAACAGTGCGAACATGGTGGTCCTGGATTCCCTTCCTCTCTCTCTCCCTCCCCCCTTTCCCTCTCTCTCCCTGAATCCCTTCACTCGGCTCACTCCTTCGATGTATCTCTCGATAGAGATGCTTCTTACATATGTTAGAAACAACAACTGTATCAATGTATTTTTTGTCACAGAAGCAATCCCAGCAGCCGTTAAATTGCTTAGCAAACAAAATGAGCATTTTATGTCACAAATTATCCTTCCTCGACGGAAACGTAGAGATCTTTGGTTCTAACGGAAAGCGTTTTCATTAGAATTTAGTTTAATTGCCACTGCGAGAGGTCAATTTGTATTAAAAGTCTCAACTCTTAGTTTTTTAAGCGATCCTTTTTAGTCTACGGGAACCGATTTAGTATTCAATTATAAGCGAGGTCATGGGGTCATAGCGGTCAACCACCAAAGAAGAAAACAATCGAACTATATTAAAGAAATTAAATTATTCACTACCACTATAAATATACTGTAAATTCTTGTTTAATGAACATATGCCATACCGTGTCCTAGTCGGGATTCGAACCAGCGACCTTAGTAATCGTCGGCAGATACGCTAACCATCCGTCTACAGAGGCCGACATATATCGCCGCAGACGTTCTCTAATTTCACAATGGTGTCATGAACCCTTATTGGCTGCCATTCTACCAATGAAAACGCAGAATATGCGTTTATGAAATACCAAGCAAATTATATTAGACCGATATCTCGCACGACAAACACCTGAAAAAGCGTCACAACGACGGCAACTTAACGTGGAACTACAAGTAAATATTTAGTTTATTCGGATGTATTTCAAACGTTTAGCTTTCTGAATGATTCGAATGATCGTAATCCTCCCGCTTAAATCTTAACTGGCAATTATACTAGGTATGTAAAATTATTTGCACTAAATGTTTTATTTTTCAAATAATAATACAGGGTGTCCATTTAATCTCTCCGGTATTTTAAGAAGCTATATTATTTCAACCAATGCAGATATCATAGAAAAAGAAAAACAATAAAAATTATAACTAAAAAAATTTAAAACCTGATGCTAATAAACTTGTGTGTGCTCCTTTTGTCGCACGGCAGATTTATAGTTGATAATCAATTTCGGCCAGGCTGCTTTGTTGGCAAGACACTACCCGTTTCTTTAAACTTTTGATACCATTGCCTGATCGTTTTATCCATGGGAGGATCTCTGTTGTACGTCTGTCTGAATTCTCTTCGCAAACGAATCACTGATTTAAATTCAGCAAACCACAGAACGCACTGTGCTTTCACTTGTGGAGTCTCTATTGCTCTCTGGCACAATGACACGTAGGTCAGACAGTGCTGCACTGCGCAGACAACGATGCGCACCACCATGTTGCTAACTCCCTACCTAAAACTGTTTGAGATAGGCTTCAATTCGCAGTTTGGATTTTCTTTGATATTTCTAATTGTTAAAAAAATATAGCTTCTTAAAATACCGGAGAGGTTAAGTGGACACCCTGTATAAATTTAGGCCAGGTATGGTAATTTATTTACATTAAAAGTTTTGCTTTTCAAATATTAATATAAATTTAGGAGAGGTATGGTAAACTATTTACATTAAAAGTTTTATTATTCAAATATTAATATAAATTTAGGGCTAGGGCTGTTCTTCCGTATTGACCCTTCTATATTTCGAACCTATATTATAGTACAGGAAATCCCCGACTTACGAATATCCGTACTTACGATTTACGCAACTATTTCCTGTTAGTAGATTTTAACTTTGATGAGCATTAACAAGGGCATTGATATTTGGTTGGAGATTGGTGAGTTTTAGTCGTAATCACGCTTTTCCAGGTTCAGTCTGTTCCTTTACTTTGTTAAAACTGCATTTACGTGGCTAAAACCAGCTTCAACCATGTACGTACTTGGGAATGAAAGTAACAAGTTAGGAAAGTGTACAACGTATCACAAATGGGCGCGTTTCGTGCAATGGAGTATTAGAAAGAAATTATATACCTGTACGTAAGGAAAATAGCGTTTTAAAGTTCTTTTCTTCATCATAAATAATCCATTTTCTTCCTATTTAATAATATTGCATGCACGCGTAAGGAAATTAAGCGTTTGTTTGTGAGATTGTTTATAATAAATAAAATGAAGAACTCACGAGACACGGTGGAGACAATGAATAGAATTGAAAAAATTCTCCAAATCACCGTAAAGGCGGTACTTACGTGCCAAGGCACAGAAGACTCGCAGGACCACTTAGGACGCGCGTTTCGACAGCAACGCTGTCATCTTCAGCAATGTCAAAGTGTGTAAGGTTAGGCGGAGTATTTATACTATTGTTGACCGTTAGAGAAGTAGGGGAGGGGAAAGAGAAAGGTGTATCGATCGTTAACTGAAATAGAGGGGAGTGGGGGATAGGGCCAGAGTCGTTATTCATTATCTTGTTTTGGTTATGGTGTATGTAGAGGCTTTCATAGGCATCTAGTTTGTTTTAGTTGGTGACCGTTTTTAGAAGTTTTAAATTTTTGGTTGTGATAGGATGATGGCAGGTGTTGATATGAGATGCTACACTGGACTTGTCTATTCTGTTGTTTCTTTGAAACGAGTTTCTAATTTCCTTTTTGTTTGCCCAATATAAATTTTGTCACACTTTTCACATTTGATTTGGTATATGCCTGATTTCTTATGGGAGGGTATGCTGTCTTTCGGGTTCTTGATGAGGTTGACAATTTATTTTCATTAACAAAAACTGTGTGTAATCCTATTTCGGAGATGTTTTGAAGTTTTTTGGTAGCATAAGGGTAGTAGGGTAGCTTCATAAATTTTTTGGTATTGGTGTCTTTGTTGTTGAATGTTGTGCAGTTTCTAAGGTTCATTCTGTGTTGATGTTTTTTTAACATTTTATGAATGAGTTCTGGTTTAAAACCATTCTGAATGGCTATGTGTTTTATATAGGATAATTCTTTGGAGAAATTTGTATTTGATAGTGGTGTGTTGATTAATCGATGGATCGTGGAATGAAAAGGTGCTAGTTTTTGTGAAATGTGATGGTGAGAACTCATGTGGATGTATGTGTTGGTATGTGTAGGTTTTCTGTAAATGTTGAAATGTAATTTGTTGTTTTTCCTAGTTAGAAGAATGTCTAGGAAAGGTAGAGATTTTTTATTTTCTGTTTCATGTGTGAATTTAATGGTGTCAAACTGCTTGTTTAACAAGTTTAAGAATTCTACAATGTTTCCTTTCGATGTGTCGAAAATAGCGAAGATGTCATCTACATATCTGAGCCAAATTTTAGGAAAATACGGAAAGGTGTTCTTACAAATACGTTCGAAATTAGTCATGAAGATTTCTGCTAATAAGGGAGATAATGGGTTGCCCATGGTTGTGCCTACCTGTTGATAAAAAGCGTTGTTGACCTGAAAATATGTTTGTTGCATACAGAGGGAAGTTAGGCGGATGTATTCGTCCACAATCGGGCCAGGAAGGTTTTTTTCTAGTAGTGAGGTTTTTAGAAATTCTATTGTGTTTTTTATGGGGACACTAGGAAATAAAGATTTTACGTCAAACGATACCAATATTTCGTTGTCTGAAAGAATTACGTTTTCTACTTTGTTGATGAAATCTGTCGAGTTTTTGATGCGTGAATCATTAGGAAACTGCATCTGTTTAAATTCGTTGTTCAGCCAATGGGCTAAATTGTATGTGGGAGCATTGATTCCTGAAACTATAGGTCTTGAAGGAATGTTAGGTTTGTGTAATTTTGGTAGGCCGTACATTCTGGGGACTGTCGGATTTGAGATGTTTAAACGGTAAAGGAGTTGTTTGTTTATTAGTGTAGGACATGTTTTAAGAACGTTTTTCGTAGAGGTGATCATTTTGTTAAGAGGATTTTTTGTGATTTTCTCGTACGGACCTTCGTTGAGAAGATGTTCAACTTTTTTGTGATAATCAGTTTTATCTATTATTACTACGTTGTTTCCTTTATCTGCTTTTAGGTTAGCAACAATGAAGAAGTAGCCGTGCAAGAAATTTTCTAAGTTCAACTCGAATTAAGACATTCTCATTTGATTTTCTCGATAGCGGCTACTCCTACGACAAAAATGTGTTGTAAGTCTTTAATACCGAATTTCATGAAAATCCGTTCGGTAGAAGCCGAGAACGAAGATACGGACGGACAGACAGACCGACGATAATAGGCGCTCACGCTGGAAGGGAAACGCGCCTAAAAATGGCTCAACTGCTGCACTAAGCTTGGGGTATTTTATAGCAGTATTTACATTGCTCCAATAATCACTGAGGCTTTTACTCTTGAACAAGGATTTAGCTTCGAGATCCACACACATATCAATGAGTTCATCTTGTAAGTGAGATTCAATGACTGCATTTTCTATTTCTAAATCAAACGGCGTAACAATCCAGTCAGGTACATGCATTTTCTCCAGGTCCTCGAAACGTACTTTAAAGTCTTCCCTTAATTTTTCTAGGTCTTTTATATGTATCTCCAGGTCACCATCTGAAAGGTTTTGATCTTCTCCTTCTTCCAGTTGCTTTAAGTTTGAAAAATACTGAAAATCTCTGCGTGCCAATGCAGATTTAAGCAGGCCTATCTTGACTTGGAAGCCTAATGTGATTGTACCGACTAGAATGATGGTAACACCTTTACCTTGCAGACGGTTCTGTACGTCATTAAATTTTGAATACAAGTGTGCCAAATAGAACAGATGGTTCTTACACTTGATCAACTCGTCACATAGTGATGGATCCACATCCGTAAGATACTCCACAGTTCAGTCATACAAGTCGACAAGTCTTTGCAAGCTATCACCTCTTGACAACCACCTTACCTCAGTGTGCAAAAGAAATTGGTTGAACGTTTCATCATTTTTACTTTCTCATACGAAGTATCGACAAAGTATTGTTATCGCGAAAAAATTCGACCTCGAGATTTTTACGGAAATATACGTTTTAGGTGTCGCTGAATCCGAAAAAGTGGTTTTCGCAATGCCGTGTCTGTCTGTCTGTTACTGGCTCTGGATCCTAGACGGTAGAGCGAAAATGAATGAAATCTCGTACTTAGGCATTTTATCATACTGAGCAGAGTATACATAGAAATGGTTGACATTGCTCAATAATGAAGCGTAGTTGATTCAACGCATTTTAAACAACAATCCGATTTTCTCAAAAACGGTCCTAACGAATTTGTTCAAATTTCGTACAGTTACTTGAGTTTACGTCTTCAATAATACTGTATAGTTCATACTTCTCAAAAAATGAATATAAGGCTAGTTTATTCTAGGCAACTTTAACAATAATTCGATTTTCTCAAAAACGGCTCTAACGATTTTGGTCAAATTTCGTACAGTTACTTGAGTATACATCTACAATAATAATGTAAAGTTCATATTTCTCAATGAATGAATATAAGGCTAGTTTATTCTTGGGCAACTTTAACAAAATATTGGATTTTCTAAAAACAGGCTAATGCGATTGTCATTTTCTAAAGATAACTAAACGACGCATTAGTACCTATATATGAGAAAGTTTGTACAATGTATGTTGTACCAATTTTTTTTACATAACATGGCAAACAGTCGCGAATAAAGTGGATGTGCTTTAGTTTTATTAATTGATATGATACACACTTTTAGGGCATCATGCAATTCGCCACTGAGTTTCTTGGTTATAAGATGGTGTCTGCGTAACACACAATGAATAGTACGCACATCGGGAACCTTTTCCTTGAGAAAGGCGGCAAATCCTCTTTAACGGCCAACCATTGCTGGTGCGCCAACGGTAGCCACCGCAGTTATATTGCCGAGGGGAGCATTGTGTTTCTTCAAATACTCTTCCAAACATTGAAAAATTGTCTCACCTTTTCCATCAACTTTCATAATCGAATAGTAAGCCACGTTATCCCAGCTCTGCCATGCGAAAGGCGACCGAAGTTTCTCGCCAGTCGCGCTCTGACTATAATGGAGAGTGTCATTATTTTCTTCATCTTCACATGCACAAGGGCCCTTATCAGGCACAACTCCCTCTTATATTTTACCGCCATTATCAGGGCTAATCCCTCTTCTACTTCACGGTATTACATCATTGGAGATGGAAATTGTCTTTTTCGGTGTTATTGTACGGCTTATATGGACTCATGAAAGAGCATGCGTTAATACGCAATCGAAGAGTAACCCACGTTGCTAACAACTGGACATATTACAGCAGTTTCGTTATTGGCGATACATCTTACGGTGTCTCAATAAAATCAGTAAATGATAATACAAATCACATGAGTAAGAATGGGATACATGTTTGTACATTTGGAATTGACAGTTGCTTCAAGCATTTTCTATGTCTTTCTTAACTTGCATCACTCAAATGACCAGAGTATCATGCACTTCGGCTCTGAAGGTGGTAGGAAAAAGGGAGTATCTTTATTATACACGGGAGATGGTGACAACGGTCACTATGATGTGGTTGTAGTAGATAATAAAGAATGGAGTAGATTAAGGAATCGAGAAAACAATAAAAGGTACAGGGCCAAAAGTACAGCTATTAGTGAATGCAATTTAACAAAGCTTGATCACGCTGTCGATAATGATGTAGATAATCGAGAAATTAGTGGAATGAGGGCATTCAATACGCGATTTACTGTATTTGTTAAAGAAATTGCTTCCGATGAAGTGTTTGGACAGGTTCTTGGATATATATACAATGTCGAGTTTCAAAAAAGAGGCTTACCGCACGGACATTGTTTATTCATTCTTAATCCGCGCGAAAAATTGTTAACACCGGCGGCATTCGATAGATTCATTTGTGCCGAGATTCCTGATAAAGAACTGTTCCCGGAAACTCACAAAAAAGTAATGAAAAACATGTTACATGGACCCCATACAGAATCAACACCATGTTGGAATGAAGGGACAGGAAAATGTTTGAAAAAATTTCCATTCGCGTTTATCGATGAAACCGACATGACTGGGGACGGCTTTCCTCGATGTCGACGTCACGATAATCGACACGAATTACATTTGTATAACGCTCGAATAAACGAGAGGGCTGTTCCCATAGATAATTCGATGGTAGTTCCATATAATCCATACTTACTTCTCAAATACGATTGCCATATCAATGTTGAATACTGCGGTTCGATGATGTCATTCAAATACATTCACAAATACATCACCAAAGGACACGATAGGATTAAAGTCCGCGTACACGGTGAAAACGAACACGAGTTACGTGATGAAGTCAGTGATTACATTGATACTCGATATGTGAGTGCCATGGAAGGGCTAGGCGATTACTTGAAATACCCATGCACGGTAGCAGTCATTCGGTTGTTCGGTTACCCGTAAATTTACCCGGTCAACAGAACATCACCTTCATAGAAGGCCGAGAAGCTGAAGTGATTACAGCTACGCGAGCAACTACTAAATTAACAGCTTTCTTCGAATTGAATCGATGCGATCCTGATGCAAGAGAAATGAATTACATGGACATACCGAAGCACTATACTTGGAATGAAAACAATCGTTCTTGGTGTCAGCGTCGCCGTGATAATCGATTTATAGTCAGACTTGATTCCGTGTCGCCGAAAGATTCTGAATGGTTTTTCTTGAAGATTCTTCTCAGAAACGTCAAAGGGGTCACCAGTTTTGTAGAACTCAGGTCATTTGACGGCGTGGAGTATGGAACATTTAAAGAAGCTGCATACGCACGCGGTTTTGGTGTAGATCAAGGCGATACTGAAGAAATCATGCGAGAAGCCAGCTCCACGATGATGCCTCGGAATCTTCGTGCGTTTTTCGCGTACTTGCTTTTAACCTGTGAGAATATCGACGGAAAGAAATTGTGGCAACAGTTTAAGGCAGTGATGTGTGAAGGGATAGATGAACGTAGGAGCATTACTGACATAGAAAGTCGATTAAATGGTGAAGATAGAACATTAACTGACTTTGGAATTGATGTGTTGAGCGGTTATGTACCTGACATATTCGATGATGATATAACTGCTGAAGGACACAGAAACATCGCTGAACAGATGATGAGTCAATTGAATGACGATCAGTGGTCAATTTTCAGTGAAATCAGTTCAGCTCTTGCCGATTCGAATTTTCCCCTAAAATTGTTCTTTATCGACGGACCTGGCGGTACAGGCAAGACTTTTTTATACAAGTACCTATATCATCACCAAAAGCACTCGCATAAAAAATCGTTTCGGTAGCCTGGATGGGAATCGCCGCAATTCTTCTCCCCGGTGGAAAAACAGCTCATCGTGTCTTTAAATTGCCTCTTCATATGAGTGCAGACGGAAACATTGGTCCCGTCCCCTTAACCAAGAAAGCGAATCAACTCTTAACAGAAGTCGATTTTGTTATTTGGGACGAAGCTTCTATTCTTCTGTCTGTAGCTTTACAAATGATCGACGTGACATTATGAGAAGTAACGAGACCTTCGGAGGCAAATATCTACTGTTGGGCGGCGATTTCCGTCGGATTTTACCTGTAGTGAAAAAGGCGGGGAGGCGCCAGATAGTGGAGGCAACGTTAAACAGTTCCCCTCTCTGGCCGTTATTTAAACGCTTTACTCTAAAGCGAAACATGCGAGCAGACGCCGAACGAATCCTTCAGTCAGTGGCTGTTGGACATTGACAACGGTAAAATAGATTGATTGATTGTTCCCCCAGAAATGCTGTTCTCAAACGATTTAGTCACCGCTGTCTACGGCCTCGACGTTACTGAAGAGTTGTTTAGAACCAGCGTATTTCTCGCACCGAGAAACAATGAAGTAAATTCTTTGAACGAAAAAGTTTTGCATAGATTACCAGGAGACGAAATTATCTGTGAGGGATACAATTGGGCAACAGCCGTAGACAGAGACGGCACAGACAATGATGAAATCATGTTACGTTACCAACCCAAATATCTGGCGTCTCTAACTCCTTCAGGTTTACCGCCTCAAAAGTTAAAGTTGAAAGAAGGTGCTATCGTGATGTTAATTCGAAACATTTGTATCAATAACGGCTTATGTAACGGCACTCGATTAATCATACAGAGATTTGATAAACCAATTCTTGACTGTTCAATATTGACAGGTGACAAACAAGAAAATATCGTTACGATACCCCGAATATCTTTAAACTAGCATAATTGCCCGTCAATATGACGGGATATCTTTATGTAACTTTAAAATAGTTGCCTCCCTCCCCTCTTTATCTCTCCCTATCTCTCCTCCTCCCTCCCTCCCCCTCCCTTCCACTCTCTCCTTCCCTTCTCCCCCTCATTCCGTCTCCCTCTGTCTCTCTCTTAAATGTAAGAAGGGAATATATAGTCTCAATTTCACCCTCAATAAAGTCATTTGTCTGTCTCTCTCCCTCCCTTCTTCTCCTCACTCCCCCTCCCTCCCTCCACCCCATCCCCCTTATTCCCTGTCTCCTCCCTCCCTCCCCCTCCCTTCCACCCTCTCCTTCCCTTCTCCCCCTCCCTCCCCTCTCTCCCTCACTCCCTCTCCCTCACTCCCTCTCCCTCACTCCCTCTCTCTCCCTCCCTTTCTCATATTAAAAGCATTCATAGCACGCTTACGCCCATAAGGATTGATATAACAATAGGATTTTGAGGTCTAACAATAACATTCCGTTAAAATGGCAATATTTCCACAAAATATGTGAATTGAACGTATAACATGAGCGATTTAGAATTGTATGCGGAAAAAGATGAACAGAATAAGAAACTTTGTAGTTTTTTCTTCAAAATGGTTCAGATCCGAAGATCGTAGATTAATTCCTTCTAATTTTAATTTCCAAAACAATAAAAACCTGCACGCCAAAAGATGGATTTTTACATGTCACCTTACGGAAAATGGAAATGTTTTCCTTGGAGTCGAACCCAGGACTTTTTTGGAGATTTATTTTCGTCATTAACTTAAAATATGTTAAGCATGCTTGCCAAATTTCAATCTTCTACCTATTCAGGAAGTTTGTTAAAACGCTCTATATCTGCCATCGTGAAAGCGTGACCAACCAACCAACGGACCTGGGCTATTATAGTATAAAATACTCGAGATAATCATGAGTTACCTTTTATTCTTAACAGAAAACAATTCCCCGTAGGGTTAGCCTTTGTTATGACAATTAATAAATCTCAAGGCCAAACATTTAACCGAGTGGGCATTCACATCGATCAGAGTAGGTAAGCCAATATTTGGTCACGGTCAGCTTTCTCTCGGTGTCGATCCATGGCCAGTCTCAAAATCAAAATTAACGACAGGGAAACTCACACGATTCAAAATATTGTGTACGATGAAGTATTAAGAAATCAATAGATAGTAGGGATGTACCGAATATTCGAAAACTATTCGGTATTCCGCCATTTCCCACTATTCGGAATTCGGTAGTATTTGGAATTTGACAAATGGATATTCGGTTTTTATTCGAATTCGGTTAAGAAGCGTTCGATCAGTCATTTGTCCAAAGATGATATCATAGCTTCCCTAAAAATTCCAACTATATGCAGAAGCATAGCTGACATTTCTTTTCTATACATTGTAATGAACGGTAATAACCTCCGCTCCTCCCTTCTTCTCTCTCTTCCTTCTTTTTAAGGATTCCCTCCAGATCAACCAGACTTTCTGCACTCTTCCACATACCTAAACCTTGACTTTCCCTTATTCAGCGCTCTCTATTCTTCCGACTTCCAAATATGTAGTACAACCAATTAACTGGCAGCCATGATGTCGACATATTTCTGAATAGAAATCAATTTTTCACTTCAGTCACACGACATTTAAAATGAATTCTCTTGTTTGCTTGTATTATGGTCAACCTATACATTTAATTATTTATTTTGCTATTATGTTTTTGTATTTTATTGTTCTATTTTAATTTATTGTCTGCTTTGATATTCAATGTAATTGGCCTAGTGCTGTATCTGAACTTATGCTAATAAATAAATAAATAAATTTGCTTGTTTTTATGAACCACAGATTGAAAATATTACATACATAATTATGTTCCATCATTCAGACTTTTCACTAATTCAGACTACCCATTCCCCATATTAGTCCGAATTAGTGATGTTGGGTTGGGTTGGAGAGGGACCACGTTCGGGGCCCGCAGGGAGGGGTCCTCGCGACTCACGTATATCCAGCAAGTATTCTCAACAGCGTGGACTTTCCCGCTCCGGATGGCCCCATAATAGCCGTCAGCTTCCCTCCCAGGAACTCACCGTTGACGCCATGGAGGATCCTCTCCTTCCCTACGAAGAATGATGACGTCGTCATAACAACACTTGATAATTATCTTAATAAATAGGTTACAGATAGATATATTATAAAACTAGCTTTACCCGCGCAGAACATCTACGTGCTAGTCTACATAACTTTATTGCTCAGTATCATAAATTTCTTTATACACACAATTTTCGATCTCTTGATTTGCAGATACAGTAATTAGAGAGTCAAATGATCTTACGTGGCACACAGTAACATTGTATTGCTGCAACTTCTGTTTTTAAAGTAGGTGCGTTATCTCTCCTTAAGTCTAAGTTCGGATATTCCATAAAAACCATTCTAACTTTTACTGTTGGATTAGATTGTGTTATCCTATGCATTTCACTGTAAGACTCAGCAAACGGATTTATTTGTCGTAACATCATATCTAATCGCACCATTACAATTCTTAAACAGCCTTGGTCATAATTCATACGTTTGTTTGTTGCTTCACCCGAATCAAATATATACAGTTGTCCATACCCTGGTTTGTTCTGTTCGTTCGTGAACAGTAGAGAAACATTATAATAAATACGAAAACAATAGGGTCCTATTCCTGGAGGTGCTTTGATTTCTGCACCCAATGAAGCGAAAGCTAAAGTAGCGTTGTAATCTCTGATATGTTCTCGATAATTTTTAGCTTCAGATGAGTTTGTTGTTAATAATTCTTTTAGTAAATCAGGCGTTTCAGATATATCTTCGAGGGAAACTTTTCCGTCATGACAGCAATTGGTGTATTTTTTTAGAAGTGTTGAGTTCATTCGGCCAGTAAAGCGCACGACAGTAATTGCAAGTCTGAGTCATATTTCCACAGTTATGTTCTTCAATGGCAATGTCAAGTTGAGAATTATCTGCATCAGGTGCACATTCATTTAATCTACGTCGTTTTGCTTGCCTTCTCTTGCGTAGTCGATTTTCTCTCGATTCCAAGCTCAGATCAGCCCGTCTTCTTCTTTGTTTTTGATTACGTTGTTCTCGTTGTTGTTCATCTTCAATGGCTCTTCGATCTCTGTCGGCTTGGTTTCTTGCAGTTCTTCTACGATTTGCTTCTTCAACAGATTGAATGGCTCGTTCCGCTCTTCTTCTCGCATTATAATTAGCGTAACGTGTTGCTCTTGTAGCCATTACTTTTATTCTGAGCAAACAAGTTAAATATTAATTAAATTAATTAATATATAGTTGCATATAAACGTTATCTAAATGGTTTTAACTTTATACTGTATTTCAATGCGATATAAGGAAGTTGTTTATCACGTTGCTAAAGACATTGAGTAAATAAACATTTGGTTGCGATAATAATACGGAAAAGTATTATCATGTATTACTTCTAAAATGGTAAATATTTTGTTTTTATTTAAATTGACGTAGTTCTACTTAGTTGTTATGTATATATATATATAGAATTATATACATTTAAAAATAAATAATTACTGTTATTAATCATTTAACACGTAAGATTTGGCTAAAAGTGATACATTCTGATGTACCTCTGCCGAAATGATTAGTGTGATATAATCTACCATATAAGATTGTACTCAAATTCATTTTTAAAAAGTGATATCTACTTATTAATAATAATCTTTAATACGGATTTTACAATACAATACATTACGATACAAAAATCTGATATGTTTCAGTGACAGCTGTTTCAGCTGTTTATATATCCTGTTGCTTAGCAATACAATGTTATTGTGTGCCACGTATTGCCTTAGCGTTTTATATATATAAATATTATTTAATATAATAATAGCCGTCATCCGTTGGTTGGTTGGTCACGCTATGCAAACGCTAATAACTCGAGAAATAATAACGATAGAAACTCGAAATTTGGTAGGGATGCTTGATTAACACTTTTTCAGGTGATGACGAATTTAAATCGCGAAAAAATTCCTCGGTTCTTCTCCAAGTGAGGCATTTCCTTTTCCCATTACTTAACATGTAAAACGCGATTTTTCGACGTGCAGGTTTTTATTCATTTGGAAATTAAAATTAGAAGAAATTAACAGACAACCTTCGGATTTGAACCATTATGAATAAAAACTTAAAAAGTTTCTTATCTTTTTTCGCCCACAGTTCGAAATATTCCATATTAAACGTTTAATTTGCATATTTTGTGGAAATCTCGCCATTTTAACGTGATGTTGCTATGTCGACCATTATCATTGTTAGCTTTAATACGAGAGAGAGAGAGGAAGGAAGGGGAGAGATTGGCGTGTTTTGTGGAAAATAAGTATATTAACGTAAATATAAAAAATTTTAAGTATCAACAGTGTCATTTTAGAAAAATCTTATATAATAAAATTGAATGTCTGTCCGTGTGTTCCTTATACATTCCCACGCCCTTTGAGCTATCGGGACCAAACTTTGCAAATTCCAGGAGACAATTTTATTTTCCCATAAGTTTACACGGGATTTTCGATTTTTCAAAGTGCAAGGTTTTTTTCCTTCATTCGTTAAAATAAGTAAATATGGACCGATTTTCTTCGTTTTTGCTTTATTCGACAGCTAAAACTTTATACTATCTTATTCTTCCGATGTTTACATGTTACACGGTCGAATCATTCAGAAATACTCAATTGTTTTCGAAATTTTACTGATATTTCGTACTCTATCCGGACCTTGTCAAGACGACCGTAAGGCCAGGTCCACACGATGCGAGTTCACGCACGAGAAATGACTAGTGCGAGCTCTCGAATGGGCACTCGAACCGTCTGAACACTTCACGTGCGTGCACGCACCAGTCCACGCACGCGCTCGAATCACTTTTAAACCTGCTTAAAAATTTTCAGTGCTAGTCGAGAGCTCGCACAAGACGTCACGCAGTGGGACCAAATACCAGTAAACCTGGACAAAACCTAAATCCAGTCCCCAGTGCTGTAGTTCAAGTTCCAACAGACGGTTATGAAGAAATTTATTCTGTACAAACATTTCTGCGATGTTTTAGCAAAGGTGCAATGAGCATGTATTGCTGGTTGCCGTAATCTGTAGGGAGTTTTTGCACATCCATGCACTAATCTTATGAGAGGTGGCTGTCCGAGATGGAAGTAATAATATTTTTTATTTTTTCTTTATTGCCGTAGTGTTATTACAAAAGTTTAGAGCTTGAAAATTACAATGCATGAGAAATTCTTCTTATTAAATGTAATATTCAAACAAAGCGTGATAAATAAATGAGAACGCATTTTTCGTTAAACATCATTTTTGTCATCTGATTCATTTTCGATTTCTACATCTGTGCATCTCTGCACTAAGCCTACCACCCTTCTTTGGCGGTAGTGGCCTCAAAGAGGAAATAATTGGATCAGAAGATGTTAAAAAAATATTCAACAAATCCTCATTGTTTGCTACCCTTGATGTTTGTCGGCATCTTTTCTATATGGCGGGCCACATTCGTTGTTGTGAATGCTTCGGAGGGCCGCATTGAAAATCACGAGAGCTTCGGCGGGCCAGCTGGGCGTTTAAATCAGAAGTTACCTAGAGATTTTGTGGTCTCATATTAGTGAAAATCAATTCTAATTAGTTTAATAGCGTTAAAACCACCAGAAAAGGTTTTGAGACTATAATATAACTGACAAAATATGGAATTGACTGCGTTAAATTATACCGATCACTTATTGAACATGGCTTCGCGGGCCGCATAAAATGCTCTCGGGGGCCGCATGAGACCCGCGAGCCGTAGGTTGCCGAGCCCTGCTCTATACTATCTTATTCTTGCGATGTTTACATGTTACACACTCGAATCATTCAGAAATACGCATTCTTTTTCGAAATTTAACTGTTTTTTCGTACTCTTTCCGGACGTTGCGAAGGCGTCCGTCATTGCTGCCTCCGTTTCAATTAAACCTTCGAATTTAGCTGCATGAAATTTCTCATTTAATTACCTTTCGATGAACTTGGCATTTCATTAGATGCAGCTGCAGCAGCCGTTGCAGTGGGAATAGAAATAGTAATTGATTGGTCAAGCCAGTTATTGTTTTTATGAAAGAACCTGTCCTCCTTACGACAACTTTCTTCCCACCCCTTTCTGACAGTAGCATACTGCTTGCGAGTCTCCGATTTCATTGCCTTCCAGTCAGCTTCTGTTATATCTACTTCTAAGGTGCCCTTGATGTGAAGATCCACGTGCTCGTACCTCACATCCCAGCTATCAGGAGACTTTTCCATCAAAAGTTCTCGACGTTTAATAGTGAATGACATGTTGTTTTGTGAATGTTCTGAGGACATCTGAAAACACTTGTGGGGCAAGACGATTCCAAAACTGATCTCAGTTCATAACATAACATTTCGCGATCCACTTTCTCACCCAACACCTACTTTTACGTTTTCTTTTAATCCTCGATATCAATTCCTAAGCTATTATTGCACAAACCACGTTAACACCTTCACTTACCGGATCCATTTTGGGAACTGAAATCCTTCGAGTCCGATGCATCGTGTGAACGCTACCACTCACGCTCCATTCGAGTTCGCCTACTTGTGCCATACCACGCACTCCTCAACTCGTGCGTGAACTTGCATCGTGTGAACCCGGTCTAATTGTTGCCTCCGATTCAATTAATGCCAATTAAACCTTCAAACTGTTGTTTAAGCATCAAAATTAATGAGGTATAGCAACGTACATAGTTAAGGATAGTTATTCTGTTGACTGCATATGGGAAGCGTTTATAACGACAATTCATCGTGTGTATGCTGGAATCTTACCCTTTAGTAAGTAAAACCTTTATATTATACACCTGTAATGCTTACTAACGCACATTTATAATACTCTCCATAGAAGTCACTCGACATAAGTTTGTGGTTGTGAATAAAACGTCTAATCTATACAAGGTTTTCTAGGACGCCAACATTTCCCCAGAAAGTGACAAATGCTTCTTTGGTTCGTACATGACACACATACCGCACAGCAATATATGGGGCATTTGCTGTAATTAGAAGGTAAATATACTTTATTAAAGATTCGATCCCATTTTGAATGTTCTTACAAGTTAAAGTTCTTAAGATTTATGGATTACAGGCGACTTTCTCTTGGTCACTTGGTTACGTGTCTGTCATAACCCGGGCATCGCCGGGTACTTTCAGCTAGTTGGAAATAAAAAGCATTCTTAAATTAAATTCTTTGTGAACCATACGTGCTTACGAATTTATATTGTTATTCCTCGAATTAATTTCGTAACAATGCCAGAAGTTTGGAAACGAATATAAATTAAAATTCAATTAAAATTAAAAGGACATTTAAAAGTGTTAACAGTCAATTTTCGCAGAAAGAACAGTGAATCTTTTAATGAAGTGAATTTTTTTATAAAAGGAATTTTCGTGCTTATTTAATACAGAGTAAGTTCTAAGGCATATAATCCATTGAAATCAAATAACAGTGGCTATTATAGTTTAAAGAAAACTTTATTTATTCACTTTACAGAATGAATTAATTTTAGGCTAGCATTGTCTATTATAAAATGAGTTACTTTGGAATTTACAGTATGTAAAGTGGAAGTAGTACTGAATTGACTCAAGTATTTAGGGTACTTTCCTGTTAACGGGAATACCTCAAAAAATAAACACGTATTGTTGTGATATGTTACGACGTATTTGTTTGTTAACAATGCGTAACAACGGGGGAATTACTTAAAAATCACTTTTTTGAAACTTATTTATTAATAAAAACAACAAAATTACTAATAGAATCTAAATTTATGTTACTAGGGGGCCAATATGTCTTATGGCATTTAAAATAGCTAGAAATATGTCGATTTCTTTGTTATGTTGTCGCCAGATGAATTCTTCTGCTGACAGTCTTTCGCGTTGCATTTCCAAAATATTCTGTCTCAGAAGTAAAGTTTAATTCGCCCTTTAGATAAAATATCATGGTCTTGAAGCAAAGATACAGCTTCTTCTTCATTCCTCGGCAAGCTCCACAAATTCATCATTAAGGGATAAAGGTAAATGTCTTAACGAGATTTGTTACGCATTGTTAACAAACAAAATATCACAACATATCACAACAATACGTGTTTATTTTTTGAGGTATTCCCGTTAAAAGGAAAGTACCATTTCAAAGCAAAAATCAATTTAAAACTATTGAAAGTTGTTGTTTCGGAAACTGAGAAGTCCAGAGTGGTGAGCGGACGCTAAATGATATTAAGGTACATTATATTCCAAAATCTATTTAAAGTATTATCAGAGGCAATTGAAGATTGAACCAATTTTTTGGAACAGGAATTCTGCTTATTTAATGAAATTGAAATCCTAATGCTATAATCAATTTAAAACTAATAATCACGGCTATTTTAGTAGAAAGAAAAGTACCATTTTATTCACAGGGAATTTCTGTGAGATTTTAGTTAATTAATTAAAACAGACTTACAATATAGAAATATTCGATGGTTAAAACAATGCACAATTTTATTCTTGCGATTTTTACGTTGCAATGACGAAAATTTAGATTCATTAAACCCGTTGAAATTCAACGGGCACTTATGCTAGTATTATGCTAAACGCTGTTTCATTTTTTCCCTATGGTAATTTTCGTGTCAACGCTCATGTATTATCTTCTGGATAGGTCCAGCGCTAGGATTTTTGCCCTCCTGTCCAAATGCAGATTTTGCCTGAGCCACGGATAGTTCGGTTTTATTCCAACTACGTAGCGTCATGCTTGTCAAAACATTTTTTCTGTGCATTATATTTGACACATTTTTGCCGCTGCCCCCAAAAGCTGCCGCTCTGTGCAAGTGCACCCCCGGTCGCCATGCATCTGGAGGGGAATACCTATCGGTTAGGAGAAGGGGAAATGAGTAGGAGGGAAAGAATCGGTGAATAAAATCGATCATTGTTTATTTACGTCTGTCGCGCATTGTCATTCTTCCCCAAATTTACAACGAATATGTCGGCTTAGTTTACTTATTTTTGCCAATATATTTTATTCTTTGATTACATTATTTTAAATTTCTGTTTTTATTTTGTGATGCGATTAATACAGATCTGGAGATAGGAGTGTAAGGAACGCATCGTCTGTCAACTTCGTTAGGAGGAAATATAGCTTGAGTAACGCCATTCTTCGATAACGTTATCTCTTATTATCTTTAGCATGGGTATATCGCCAGAGTTGCATTAATTGACGCAAAAGAGCACTTGTACCTACTGTGCAATGAAGCTTTTTTTCCGTACACATATTTCCCAAGTCGGGATTAGTCGCTAAATGTTTATTGGATAGATTGCATTGTTCATCATGATTGGCCGGGAGTATGCTATGTATTGCATGAGATAAATTACTCTTTGGTTCTTATTCGCAGTCGTGTGACATGATAGTTAAATATTTTTATTAATTTTTCGCATCATCACCTTCCAATAACACGAAGGGTTAGTTCTGCTAAATCTCCGTGTATTTTCAACTCATTGTCAGTTCCACAGAGAACAAATTAGGAAAGTGCACAGAGTACCACAAATGGACGCGTTTCGTGCAATGGAGTATTGTTTTTTGAAATTGTTCCGTCGTTGAAAATTATTCATTTATTTTACGTCCACGTATCTTCCTTTGTTGAAAATTACACATTTCGTTTCACTTGCAAAACTCTTTTAGTGTACGTAAGGAAAATAGCGTTTTAAAGTTCTTTTCTTCGTCAAATATAATCCATTTTCTTCCTATTTAAAAATATTGCATGCACACGTAAGGAAATTAAACGTTGTTTTGGTAGGCTGTTGTGTTAGTAACAATGAAGTAACCATGCAAGAAGTTCAACTCGAACTAAGACATTCTTGTTTGATTTTCTTGAAAGCGGCTACTCCAGGGATAGAAATGACTAGGAAAATAAATACTCTACTAGTTCTACAAGTGTTATTTGAAACCTATTTTTTTATGACCAATACTTTACGAAATATGACGGAAAGTTCATATATTATCACCAGTAGAGTGGTATCCCTGATTGGTATCCGGACGTTTCCTTCAAAGCACTTAACCCACGAGACGTTTCACCCAAAGAACTTTCGCCCATAGGACGTTTCACCCAAAGAACTTTCACCCACAAATGTTTCACCCATGCCCATAGTTTTTTTGCCCACTAGTCACTTCACCCACATAAAATTTCATCCAACGAACTTTCACCCACAGGTGTCTCACCTATAATTCAGAAAACGCATGAAACCTATTAAAAATTTAAATAAATATAATATGGGAGACAAGTATTAAATAATAACTATTTTTTTTATAAATGAATACAACTAATTTAATCCAAATAATATTTAATCTTATTTTAATTTTTAAATTAAAATTACAAGTCATTTGGTTTAATACGTTTTTATTTCAAGGTATTAAAATTTTTAATTTAAATAAAAATCTGATGTGGCCAACAAATGACTTTCTCCATATTTGGGGTATAGATATTTAAATTATTATGAATAGCATTATAAGGCAAAATTATTACTCCGTATCGTAAAAGAATACAGTCGTCCTTATTGCAGTAAATTATATTTTGAATATGTTTACAGAATTCACCGCTACATGGTGGTGGCGCTGTACTATGGAATTTACGAAAAACGTTAAATGTCTCCGAAATGAGTGGTTATACCAAAATTTGTTTCAAACAGAACTTGGAAGAAATATTATTCTCTACAACTTTGGTCCTCACGAAGATTACCAATAACGATGTTTTAAAAGAGATATTTGACGGGAACCGAAAAACCGATTATTTATAAATAAATCCTAAACAATAACTGCTTTGGAAAATTGTTTCAAATGAAAGTTGTAGGAAATTACATTCTCTATAACATTCGTATAGAATTGTATGTACAATAATGATGTTTTAACGGAGAAATATCGCAAAAACCAAATCAGGTTTCGAATAAACTTCGACTTCCGGTTAACTGTTTTTGTCCAAAAATTAATCACTTTTTTGTGCTCATGCTAAACTGTTATATTTGAAGATTGGTAAGGAAATGGCAAGTACATATTGAGTTAGAGCGCCCACAATCACATACACACACGCTCATGCACACACACGCACACACACACACAGACATCAATCCGAAAATAGTCTAAACGTGTTATAGGGACCTCAAACGTGTATTTCTGTTGAATCTCGAAGTCGATTTTTTTCGTGAACACAATACTTTCCCATTACTACGTATGGAGAAAGTAAAAACGACAGGACTTTCTTTCCAAGAAATAGGGAGAAAGACCCGCGGTAATATGCATTTAAATATTGAAATTGAGTCCACAAACACGAAGATAATCAGTTATGCGATTATAGTGCTTGTAATCTTCATACTCTAGTCTAATTGACTGTGAAAACTCCGTAACTTTTTACTTTCTCCATACGAAGTAATGGGAAAGTATTGTGTTCATGAAAAAAATCGACTTCGAGATTTCAAAGGAAATACACGTTTTGAAGTCCCTAGAACACGTTTAGAATATTTTCGGATTGATGTCTGTCTGTGTGTGTGGACGTGTGTGTATGTGATTGTGGGCGCTCTAACTCAAAGAGTACCTGCCATATCCTTACCAAACTTCATGTATAACACTTTAGCATGAGCACAAAGAACTGATTAGTTTTTGGACAATACCGGTTTACAGAAAGGCGAGGTTTATTCGAAACCCGAATGGGTTTTTGCGTTAAAACATCATTATTGTATATACAATTCTATGCAAAGGTTATAAAGAATGTAATTTCCTACAACTTCCATTTGAAACAGTTTTCCATAGTAATTATTGTTCAGGAATTATTTATAAAAAAATCGCTTTTTTCGGTTTTCGTCAAATATCTACTTCAAAACGTCGAAATTGGCCATCTTCGTAAGGAGCAAAGTTGTAGAGTATAACATTTCTTCCAAGTTTTGTTTGAAATAAATTTTCGTAGAACCATCCATTTCGGAGATAGTTTGCTTTTTACTTTCTCCATACGTAGTAATGGGATAGTATTGTGATCACGAAAAAAATCGACTTCGAGATCTCAGCGGAAATACACGTTTTGAGGTCCCTAGAACACGTTTAGACTATTTTCGGAATGGTCTGTGTGTGTGTGTATGTGATTGTGGGCGCTCTAACTCAATATGTACTTGCCATATCCTTACCAATCTTCAAATATAACAGTTTAGCATGAGCACAAAAAAGTGATTAATTTTTGGACAAAAACGGTTAACCGGAAGTCGAAGTTTATTCGAAACCTGATTTGGTTTTTGCGATATTTCTCCGTTAAAACATCATTATTGTAGATACAATTCTATACGAATGTTATAGAGAATGTAATTTCCTACAGCTTTCACTTGAAACAATTTTCCAAAGCAGTTATTGTTTAGGATTTATTTATAAATAATCGGTTTTTCGGTTCCAGTCAAATATCTCTTTTAAAACATCGTTATTGGTAATCTTCGTGAGGACCAAAGTTGTAGAGAATAATATTTCTTCCAAGTTTTGTTTGAAACAAATTTTCGTATAACCACTCATTTCGGAGACATTTAACGTTTTTCGTAAATTCCATAGTACAGCGCCACCACCATGTAGCGGTGAATTCTGTAAACATATTCAAAATATAATTTACTGCTATAAGGACGACTGTATTCTTTTACGATACGAAATAATAATTTTGCCTCATTATGCTATTCATAATAATTTAAATATCTATACACCAAATATGGAGAAAGTCATTTGTTGGCCACATCAGATTTTTTTCATTATCTGCTTACATTTTTAAATTTCCCTCAGCAAATGGAAAAAATCTAATGTGGCCAACACATGAATTTCTCCATATTTGGGGTATATATATTTAAATTATTATGAATAGCATTATGAGGCAAAATTATTATTTCTTATCGTAAAAGAATAGTCGTCCTTATTGCCGTAAATGACGTATATTTTGAAGATGTTTACAGAATTCACCGCTACATGGTGGTGGCGCTATATACTGGTATTAAGAAAAAGCAAAATGCCTCCGAAATGGATGGTCCTACGAAAATTTGTACATCCACACAGACATACACACGCGCGCGCGCGAACACACACGCACACACACAGACATCTTTCCGAAAATAGTCTAAACATGTTCTAGAGACCTCAAAACGTGTATTTCCGTTGAAAACTCGAAGTCGTTTTTTTTCATGACCGCAAGACTCTGCCATTACTTCGTGTGGAGAACGTAAAAATAATAGTTATTACTTAATATTTATTTCTCCCAAATTATATTTATTTAAATTTTAATACGTTTCATGCGTTTTCTGCATCATGGGTCAGACTCCTGTAGGTGAAACCTCTTTTGATGAAACTTTATCTACATCTACATCATACCCTGAAAATCACCAGCCTGGCGGGTGGCAGGGGGTGCAGCGCATCGAAACCTACCTAATAACGTCACTCGTGGGAATCACTCTACTATTATGATCCCGTATGGTCCTTGGGAAAAAGGAGCCCTGATATCCCTCGGTCCTACAGTCATTCTCTCGTATTTTATTCTCGTGATCATGCCTGCCCATGTACGTAGGTGCCTCTAATATTCCTGAGACCTCCTGTAGGAGAATTTCCGACCTAACTTTCTCCAGATGTCTTAACCTAGCGCTAATTCTGCCGTCCTCTAGCGATATCCAATTCAACTCCTTCAAGAGTGATGTGACGCTTAATTTTTGCTCGTATTTTTGCTTAACGAATCTGGCTGCTCTGCGTTGGATTCTTTCTAACTCAAGTATCTGTCGCTTTTCTTACGGATCCCATATGCTTGAAACGTATTCGACCTGAGATCTGACCAATGATAAATAACACGTTTCTCATACCTGTTCTGTGCTACTTCTTACTATTCTGCCTACTAAGCCCAATTTCTTATTAGCTGCGCCTACGATCCTTCGAATATGCATATTCCACGACAGATCACGACAAATGGTGACTCCTAAATATTTAACGTACTCTGCAGGTTGGATATTCAATCTATCAATTCTGTACTCCGAGTCTAATTCATTTTTCTTACTCTTCCAGAAACTCAATAGGGAACATTTGCTGTGATTAATTTCGATTTTACAATCTTGACACCATGCTGAAAGGGTGTTTAAATCTTCCTGGAGCGATTTTTGGTCATCCTGGCTCATTATCTTCTTATATAAAACGTTGTCATCTGTGAAAAGTCTTATTTTACAGCGAGCTACCGAGCAGATATCGTTTATATATATCAGGAATAGTAGTGGGCCTATGACTCTTCCCTGTGGAACACCTGATGCGACTTTTACCGGGTATGAAGATTTCCCATCAATAACTACTATCTGTTTTCTGTTTGAGAGGAAGTCTTTTACCCAACTCACGATATTAGGGTTTATGCCGTACTTTCCTAGTTTTGCTATTAATTTATTATGGGGTACTTTATTAAACACTTTCTTAAAATCAATGAAAATGGCATCAACCTGAGTGTTTTTCTCTCCGCATTGGAACAAATCGTTTTCGAACAGGGCGAGCTGCGTTTCGCAAGGCCTACCTTTCCGAAACCCGTGTTGGTTTTTACTTAGCGAAGAACGACCTTATAAATAACGCAGAACAGAACTAACGATTATATGCTCTAGAATCTTACACGATAATGACGTCAAGGAAATCGGTCTATAATTTTCGGGGTTCTCTTTATCACCGCCTTTGTGGATGGGCGTTACGTATGCCAGCTTCCAGTCTTTTGGAACGGTACCATGTGCAACGGATTTTTCGAATATTATTTTCAAGTAAGGTGCGATTACCGAGGCTTACTCTTTTAACACACGTGCGGGTATGCCCTCCGGCCCGGGAGACTTATTTTGCTTAATCGACTCTAGCTGGTGCGCGATACCTGTTTCAGAGAATATCAAATCTTCCATCGAATTTCCCTTATCATTCAAAGCTGGTTCCTCAAATTCGTTGCTCACTGAAGTAAACGCTTTCTGAAAGTGTTCATTTAACAAATTCGCTTTTTCCGAGCTATCATATACTACATCACCTGCCTCCGTTCTCAATGACGCTATGGTGGGGCCTCTACCATGAACCTCTCTAACGTATGACCAAAATGCTTTCGGATTTTCTTTCAAATTATTATGCAAAACTTTCTTTTTGTAATCATTAAATGCTTCTCGCATTGTTACTCTAGCTCTTGACCGCGTCACTTGTGGGTGAAAAAACTATGGGTGAAAGGGCATGGATGAAACGTCTGTGGGTGAAACGTCTTGTGGGTGAAGTGTCTTTGGGTGAAACGTCTCGTGGGTGAAGTTCTTTGGGGGAAACTTAATGGAACCGAAATATTAAAATTTTGCAACTACTTAAGGGAACAAATTTTTCTTCAGTGCATAAATTCAGCATTTTGATCGTCTCATGCACGTAACTCATGACCACTATTATGTAATTTTCGGTAAGTTCAATTTTTAATATTTGCTTATTGAATATACCAAGCACACTATGCATAACATAGAAGTACGCTTCATTTATTGGTGATTAAAAAAGAATTACAATAAATTTTGGAGACTTTTCTTCAGCAAGAAAAAATGCCTTCAATACTTCAAAAATTTATAATACTCTATCGATTGCTTGGTATAAACATAACCAGCGAGTTTTTGAAGGGGTCAGTAACTTTTTATAAGTTATTGAAGAAAAAATTCTTTCAATCGCTTGGTGCGTACTGTGTGGTTTGCAAAGTATGACATTATTTTCACCACGACCATTTCCACATCTCTTGGCTCCCCGGTGTATTGCGTTATGCAGAATATGTGCTGAGCATCCAACGTCCTGCAAATTACGATTGATTTTTGCGCATAATTTATAAAAGACATTGTTTTTAGGCGCGTTTTGCTTCCAGCGGGTACTCCTTTACTGGTGACAGAAAATTTAATTTTCGTCATATCTCGTAAAGTATTAATCATATCAAAATATTTTTCAAATAAAAGTTGTAGAACTAGTAAATAGGAGTATTTCTTTTCCTATACATTTTTATCGTATGAGTAGCCGTTATCGAGAAAATCAAACAAAAATGTTTTAATTCGAGTTGAAGAAATTTTTATGCATGGTTACTTCTTCATTGTTGCTAGCTTAAACAATCTCACAAACAAACGTTTAATTTACTTACCTGTGCATGCACTATTTTTAAATAGGAAGAAAATAGATTATTTATGAGGAAGAGAAGAACTTTAAAATGCTATTTCCCTCACGTGCAGGTATATAATTTCTTTCTGATACTCCATTGCACGAAACGCGCCCATTTGTGATACGCTGTACACATTCGTAACTTGTTTAATTCTATCAGTAATTTATTCCTGCAAAATAACCCGATAACATTTTTAATTAGAGCGGCAGTTTTCGTTTGTCCGCAAGAATATTTTCTGGCTATTTCAGAGGAATTAAAAATTTCTTTAAAGAGTTCATTATTGCAATCAGCTGATCGAAAGCAATGATGATGTTTAATAATGTGGTAAGCCATCGTTAACTCACTTGCTACGTACAATATGATCATCTTCAGTTACATTTTTCACATGAATGTACTTCGTAATTTTTTGTGTTGTTCCAGCATTTCCATCGCAAGTTGCTCCGACTTTATGCTTCTTTGAATTAATAAGGTCTTTTACGTCAAGTTTCCCGCCGTGGCCAATGTTTATAGAGCACATGCAAAATCTACACTCCACTTCATTATTACTTCTTCCTTTCTTGATAAAACTCCATTCTTTTGAATATTCTTCATTAAACGTGCACTTTCTCTTTGGCATTTCTGTTGAGGGGTTCTAAAGCCCGTAAAAATTATGACCGATTTAAATTAAAAAATCTAAGGACACTCGGCCCCGTATGTGCACATTTTCATGCTTCGGATTCATACGAATTTTAATAAATTAATGGAAACTTGGACTTAATATTTATAAAAAATATTATATGAAATTTTTTTTGATTGGAAAGATTGAAATAAACTTTTATCTTTAACATGCAAAACTTTCATATTAATGACACTATTAAATTGATTAATTACATAATTATACTAAACATAAGACTTGATAATAGCTACATGAAGGTAAAAACCAAAATTAGATTATCGCTAAAATGCCCATCCAAAACAATAAGAATACATTCTTGCAGCAGTCTAGCCTCAACAGTCCCTCTTTACAAACAGAGAGTTTCTGTTAATGGGATCTTAAATGCAGAATGGGCTGTTCTTCAGCCATTTAAAAGTATGGCTGCAATTCCTGATGACGCAACAGCAACACCAATCTTTCCACATGATCTTATTTTTGCTAAGAGTAAGTTAAGCAGAAATGTTTCCCAGTGCCACCAGGTGCATCTAAAAAAAGTAATTTACCTTGTTGATTATGTATACTTGAAAGTGTTTTTTGGTATACATCTTTTTGATCTGGAATCAATTTTGTCATATATTTTTTAACAAAGTCCATTAATTCAGCTATGTTGTGGTTTTACTGCATGAAATAAAAGTTTTTGAGACTTATATCTGGACTACACGGTGTTTCACGCAGTTCATATTCTTCAAGTTTTCTACCACCCATTGATATGACTTTGTCCTCAATGAGGATTAATGCTTGATTATAGACATCATTGCTATGTGGTATGTCAATGTCTGGATGTTCCTTTTGTAACTGGTGAACTATGTCTTTGGAGGGCAAATTTTTTTAAGACATGGCACATTACTAATAGAATACAGAATAGTTCACTCAGTTTTTAGGATCTGTGGCTGAGGCTTCTTCTAACGTAGAATCCCAATGAGAATCATCCTCTAAGAGTCATAAAGCTTTGCAAGCTAACTGATAAGTTGGCAAAATCTGATTATTTACAGTATGCAAGCTTATGAATGATGTTGGTCCTCCAACAGTAAGAAGCAACATGTGGAGAAAATAGCATTCAGAGTTGTTAGGATGAATGGTATACACTCTGCCAATTGTATCACTTGATATGACATTAGGGCAATCTGGGACATTTTCTCCTTGCTTAAGATGATAAAATCTCCTCGAATTTTGGTTCCAAGTGTAATACATATTTTTGAATCTCATTATGCAGAAGAGTTCTTGCAAAGCCATCCTCCTTATAAAGTTCAAAAAGGCTACTAAAGTTGTTTTTGGTATATTCAGCACTTGGTTTTGAACATTTTCTGGTATGAAGTAGACACGCTGTCCATTTTCAAGATGGATGGACGAAGGGAGAACAGCTGGTTATTGTAATGCTCATTATCTATGCTTGGGATGCAAATATTTTTGTCTCTTGTGCCAAGAAAGTAATCTGAATCATCGGAATTTTTGTCCACATGATGCTTGTTTACTCCTTCTCTAAGAAACTTCATAGTTTATATAGAAAATAACAAGATTACGTGTGCCAAGTAAAATTATAAGAGTGCCATTTCTGGCATGCCTGCCACGTATTTGCCATCCCTGATCTATTCAATTAGTATAATGTAAATGTATTTTCCTTTCAAAAATTTCAGAACCTTATTCTAGTGATGTGTTATTTTGAAAATGAATACAAACTTTAAGAGAATATATTTCACTCAATGCAGTAATTTCAACATGTTCCCCATCATTTCCACTAGACTCATGTAATTTTCATATTCCTCAGATGTTCTAAAAGCACAAAAATGTTTAAATCGATTCAAGTTTTCAACAATATACTGTACTGCTTCTTGCCTCATTATATCATCATCATATATTTGACCCCTTAGTAAATATGTAAAGCAATTAAACAAACAGTTCCCTACTTTTGGTATAGGGAATATACAGAATAATGTGTCGTCAAACATATTTAATAAAACCAGTAAAAACCGTAAAATCATAAAATGGTAGAAACTATAAAAACAATTGGTAAAAGTTCCACAAAGTGGGGGGAAGGTAGGGAGTAAGAGATGAACGTGGTAACAAGGAAGAGGGGGAGGGGATGTTAGGAATTCGAATTTGAGGTAGCTGCCTGTAAAATAGAGGCTAGTAATGGAGAGTGGCTTAAAAACAAGTGGTCATTAGTGAGAGTATGTTGGTTGTTTTTCAAATGTAATAGAATTTCCAACTGTTCAAGATGATTAAGCCTAAAACCTTTCTGTTCGACCTGGATAATTTCTGGAGTTAAGTCAGAGGAGTGGTTATTTTCAAACAGATATTTAGCAAAACTCAAATCTGTGAATTGTGACATTTTTCCCTGCTCTCGGGACTTTGTCCAGCATCCCGAGGGAGTAGGGCTTGCGAGAGAGACCAAGGCCGAACAAATCGCCCCTCCCCTGGACACCCCTCCCCTGAACGCCGCTCCGCTGAGATGCCATAGACTTTTCTGGGTGTCTAAATATATATGCCAAAAGTGTGTACTCTCTCTAGTCCCCTTCCAGCTCAACGAACTTTAAGACGGGAACTGCAAATTCACAAACTCCTCTTCAAATGTTCACCAATCACGACTCATCACATCGAAATTCCAGAGTCACCTGTGAACCCCTCCCCTCTTCCCGTTCTCTTATTCTCTTCCCAACCGCAGCAGGAGAACTAATCCTCACTACATCAGCTGAGCTAACTTTGCCCGAACTTTCAAGTGAAGTCCATAGTGCCTGAACCATACAGTGGCACGGGTGAATTATAAGTTGTGAGAATTGTTATTTTGGCATTTGGCATTTCTCCTAAAACCAAGCTAGTGTCATTTGACGTGACTAACCTGTTCACCTGTGTTCCGATATCCGAAGTTACACAAATGGCTAAGGACATCCTGCTCAATTCTGGAACTCCTCAAAACATTATGAATGAACTTTGCAACTTACTAGAAGTCTCCGTTTCGCAGAATTACTTCCGCTATAATGACACCTATTATTTGCAACAAGAAGGTTTAGCAATGGGTTCCCCTTTATCCCCCATTCTCGACGATATATTCATGAACCCTATTGAGATGCTTTTGTTTAATTCTAATCATCCCCTTCTCCATAATGTTATTACACGGTTTCGGTACGTTGACGACATATTATGCATATGGAATGGGACACTCAGGCAACTGCTTTTGTTCTTTTTCTTTTTGTACTCCCTCCACCCCTCCTTAAAGGATTACACAGGCCTGCGAAAATGAATTTTTTTTCTGCTGTTTCAAGTTGAATATGTGACTGTTATTAATTTGAGCATGCTGAATTCAAATCAAATGCCCGTTTTTCCGTATCACGTAAGGATTTTTCAGAAATTACAAAACAAATTTACGCTAAAATCATGAGTTTATGAATGTAAATGTACAGAGACATGGAGAAGTCGTACGATACATAGACTGACAGCCCCATATAAACATCATCTAAGGTAAGAAGTTATTTAAATATCTTTAAATAGGATGATTAGGGTCAGGATGTTTCCGTTTTCGCTTTGTTCCAAATGAGCGTTCCATAGATTTCCGGTTATGTTCTTGACGAGTAACTTCTCTTTTTAAGGTCCAACAGTAGTCGGCCATGATGGACACATCCCACCGTCCCTGATATCTCAATCTCTTTGATGTCCTGATGAAATCTCTCACCCTGTTCTTCACTGAGGGCTCCTAAATTTTCGGGAAAGTAATCGAGATGAGAGTGTAAAAAATGTAATTTTAAACTCATGTTACATCCCAGTTTCTGCAGCTTGTCTAACATATTTCCCACGATTTTTTCATACTGGGGATCTTTTGCATTTCCGAGGAACTTCTTAACGACGTTCTTGAATGCCTGAAGTTCTATTTCATTCATGGTATCTGTAAATTCGGTGTCCTTCATGAATTGTCGAATTTGTGGTCCATCACTTTAGCTTCGGATACAGATGGAAACTTACGGTAGAGATATCTGAAGCACGAGCCACTCTTGTCCAGCGCTTTTACGAATTGCTTCATGATACCAAGTTTTATATGCAAAGGTGGCAATAAAACTTTCTGTGTCAACTAAACTGGCATGTTTCACATTTTTCTTTCCTGGTATGAATCTTTCCCTTTTAGGCCAATTTTTATTTGTACAATGTTTGTCCCTCGCTCTGCTATCCCATTCACATAAGAAACAAGGGAATTTAGTATAGCCTCCTTGTTGACCCAATAAAATCCCGGAAACCTTTAGATCACCGCACGAAGACCACTCATGTTCGTTATATTTAATTTTTTGTAACACCGTTTGTAAATTTTCATATGACTCTTTTAGGTATATTGAATGTGCGACTGGTGTGGAAGCAAATTTGTTTCCATTATGCAATAATACAGCCTTTAAACTCCTTTTTGAAGAGTCAATAAACAAACGCCAGTCTTTCAGGTCGTAGGTTTCTTCTCCCAACTGCTGAATCAAAGCAGGAATATCACAGCATAAAAACAGTTCACCTTCCATTCTAAAATAATTCCGAAACTCGTTCTCGCGATTGCTAAACCAGAAAAAGGTTGTCCCTGGGGCTAATAGATTCTTTTCTTTTAATCTTGATCCTAATAATTCACTGTTTTCCTAGTATGACCTAAGTCCCGGACTAAATTGTTCAACTCACTTTGGGTAAATAGCTGCGGAGTTATGTTTTCTTTGTCAGATGAGAAATACACATACATATTCCTCTGCTGTAAACTCCGAGCTGGATGAGGATTCGACATCCTTCAACTCAGCCGGCGGTGTAGGAATCGGGACGTCTGGTCCATGCGGCATAGGTCTTATAGCTGATGACAGGTTGGGATATTTAATTCCCGCCTTATTGCTCACGTGCTTATGCCATTTTTGCCGCTTCTATAGAAGACATTGTATTCTATTTCATATTGTCACTCGCGCGATCGCTATACGACCGCGGCAAGAGTACTTTGTGCCAGGGTGCGAGATATCTTCGTGGCGCGCCCCTGGCTCACTTGCTCGCTTACCATAAATTGTTGCAACCTAATTCGTAGGCAGCAGAAGCATTAAGTCTATCCCACTTTAGGCGGACAGTGGCGTTGAATTTTTTATCACATTCTATTCAATGTTCAATGCATTAACGAAATTGTATAACACTGTACATATATAGGATTCGAAAGTAGCCATATAATATCGAATTGTGTAAAATCTATACGTGATAAGCCAAAACGAATGCCATTTTCGAATTCAGCGCATCAATATTTATATAAATCACATATGCTTACCAAAACAGCAAAATCTTCGCAGGCCTGTGTTATATATTAAAATAGGAAAATAAACTTATTTTACTCAGTTTTGTTTTTCAAAAATATATTCAGCTGAATATTTTCAGAAAATAGAAATAAAACATTCACTGATCTTATGACAAAATTACTATGTAATGATTATATTACCGAATATTTTTATATTGCAACTTTACGATCACGCTTTTGCACAAAGAGACAAACCCTTGAGTAATCAAAATCTCTAGTATGTATTCAAGGTTCGCTGTATTTGGGGCGGGAAGGTTATTTGAAATTACAATGCTTAAACCCTAAAAGCACATGAAACCCCCCCCCTTGAATCCCCCCCCCCCCTTTGAAACCCCCCTTTTGAAACCTCCCCTTTGAAACCTCCTCTTTGAAACCTCCTCTTTGAAACCTCCTCTTTGAAACCTCCTCTTTGAAACCTCCTCTTTGAAACCCCCCTTTCAGACCCCCCCTTTAAAACCTCCCTTTGAAACCCCCTTTTGAAACCCCCCCTTTGAAACCCCCCCTTTCTAAACCCCCCCTTCGAAATTTCCCCCTTTAAACACCCCCTTTGAAACCTCCCCTTTTGAAACCGTCCCTTTTGAAACCCTCCCTTTTGAACCCCACCTTTTAAACACCACCTTTGAAACCCCTCCTTTGAAACCCCCCTTTTAAACCCCCTTTTGAAACCTCCCTTTTGAAACCCCCCTCCCCTTTGAAACCCCTTTTTTAAACCCCCCCTTCTGAAACCCCCCATTTAAACCCCCCTTTTAAACCCCTCTTTTGAAAGCCTCCTTTTTAAATCCCCCTTTTGAAACCCTCCCTTTGAAATCCCCCTTTTGAAACACTCCCTTTTAAATCCCCCCTTTTTAACCCCCATTTTTAAAACTCCCTTTTTAAACCCTCCCCTTTTAAACCCCCCCGCCCTTTAAAACACCCCTTTTATTCCTCTGAAGAGGTTAAGTAAAGTTCACAGTGCATCAGCGTGTTTTTTAGATAATGTAAAACTTTAAAACGTTCGTCTTGCCGTCCTTATTAAGTGACACCTGTAAATGGTAGCTTTACGTCTCTTACACCTTGAACCAACCCTGAATGTAAATGACTTATCATGGCGTAAAATATAGTTTTTATATTTTTGAAGTTCTGTGCAATACACCTTTGGAAAAAATGAAAATGTCAAAATTCGAAATATTGATTTTTCCGCCCCTCTGAAGTGGCGCCTGTAAGCGACCGCCTACGTCGCTTACGCCTGAAACCGGCCCTGCTCACATTGGGTAAAGGTTCCATATTTTTCTGTTTTACCTGAATAATTACCTATATTCATGGTTATTAACAGTGGATTAAAACTTTATCAAACCATGCACATTTCTCTTTCTCTTCTTTCATATATGTACTTAATAAAACAATCCTTTTATTATTATCTAAAATGTTATTAAATGCAATATTGTAAACCCATGGATGATTCACATGTATTTCTTATAGGGTATAAGAGAAGGAAGAAAGCTATCAAAAATAAACCCCAGAGAGAAAACTTGAAATTTCGACAATTTTCTTTGTTTTCGTCGAATTTTAGGTCTGTTGCACGAATTAGAATTGGTACAGCCGGTGTACTTTCCGAGTTACTTATAAAAAATTCTACGATGCAACATGAGCATTGCAGAATTTTATTATAATTATTACATTATTTTTGTACTTAATGTGGGTTAAGGCAATTAACCTTGATTATTAAATGTTGGATATAAAAATCCTAATTTGTATGCATGATCAAAAAAATAACGAAATCTGTTGCGACTCCTTAGAAAACTTAAAAATGTTCCTTATCTGCAACATATGTTTAGCAAATTTTTTAACTTAAACTTACGAAGTATAAATATCAAATAAAAAGTACTCATAAGCAATTATTTCGTATAACGTTAAACGTAACGAAAAACGAAATGTAGATTTTATCGTAACGAAAAACGGAATTGCTTTTTTGGCCGTAACGAAAGACGCAACGAATCGATTTTTTTTCGTTTTCCTGCACTGGTATGTATAAGTATATATATATAAGTATATATATATATATATATATATATATATATATATATATATATATATATATCCCTTCCAACTGCCTCAGTTCACTGCCTCAAAGTCGGCGGAAGGGTGTAAACGTAGGCTAAAGGGTGAAGCACAGTGGTGTCCTCGGACACTGGTAGGTTCAACCATGCTGTGAAGTCTTTCTGCGATATCTCTGGCCGAGGTGAAAGAGGTCTCACCAAACCGCTCTGGGACAGCATGGTGTTTTAAGGCCCACAACCCCCCATTAGGGTGGCGCTTATTTTTCGAAATTTCGAATTTTTTTTGGTTTCGACCCTTCAAAATATTGAATTTGGTGAGAAAACGAATATGTTTCAGTCTGATCGCCGTGCGACAGCATTAACCCGTGCCTCAAGGGGCCTAATTGCAGTCAACTCAAATACAGTAAAACTCGTTCATAACGATCACGCCTAAAACGAAATCTCGCTTATAACGAAGAAATGTCTCGGTCCCTTGAACTTCTCCATAAGGGCAGTGGTTAAATTTCTCGGATGTAACGAACACACATTTCACGAATTCTCGGCTGTAACGAACAAATGTTTGGTCCCGTGGCAAAAAATGCACCATATATAACGAATTTTGGCGAGCAGAGCGATAAGTAATGAATAGTTTCCGCCCGTTTACTGCGCACTCGTTCGTAGAGGTCCCCTTCCTCCATCTACCCCTTCCATACGAATTTCCACGCTCCCTTTGTTTTGAAATTGATATTAAAGATGTGAAATATTTATGTAAATTAATGACCATAATAATAATATTAATTGACCATTTAAAAAATCGTATGTAACAGCAGTCGAACATTTTACATGCCGCGAAGTTGATAAGCATCTCTTTGCATACGGCATTGAAGTCGACTCACTGCAAATACAGTAAAAGCTGTGTTATCCGGCTATCTTGGGGATTGTGGAAAGCCGATTAGGAGAAATATCCGGTTAGGGGAGTGATTTTCGATTTTGACATCGCAAATTTAGCAATTACCAAACAAAATTGGGCTTAGGTTCACTATCGTACTCCCAAAACATAACTAAGCATGGGGTTTGCATTTTCCATTTTAATTCTTCCACACGTAGTTAGATATAGACCTTATTTACCCATTCTTATTTAATAGGTTGCTACGCTTACATGCAAAACAAAAAGACTTGGAAAGTTTAGGGCGTCCGGGAAGTTTGGGGGTTACGGCAGTGAACCTGTTCCCAAAATTGAATTTATAGGATTATATCTTTCTTATTTATCTTTATTATTTATCTTTATTTACTCTATTAGAAAAGGACGAAATTATTTAATTCTTCTGAACATTTCTGTGAAAACCAGTCATATAATATTTTATCCAGTTCCTCAATTTTTGGCTTATGAAGCGTATGATGTTTATTAATTGATTTACTCGTCTCAGAAGATGACACAAATTTCATTAATTTAGCCTTATGAGCCTTGAATCGTAGAGCGTGGAAGATCCGATGTTCAATTCTTTTGCTATGGCTGCTCTATTTTTTCCTTTTTCAATTCGTTTGATCAGCTCCAGCTTTTGTGTTAGCGTTAAGCCAACCTTTTCTCTCCTGTTTCTTGCTTTTAGGTATTTATTTTGATGCCACATTCAATGGATGGGTAATTTTTTAAATAATAAAAAACGAAAGAACTGGAAATTGTAGAAGTACACCAAAACATCTAGACAATGCAAATGGCTTACGTAACCAAAAACGCCATGCTTACTCGGCAGCCACAGAAGTATACGGAGTAAATGCGTAATATATACATCTTATATTTTAAGAAATTTTAAAGTGGAAGTTGTGGTATTACACATATACAATTCACACAAAAATTCATGAAAAAAGAAAAAGAAATACAAAATGAAATGTAATTGTGTAATTGCCGGTATCTAAGTCTGGCCGGTTCTAAATATCCGGATATCACAGCTTTTATTGTATGTGTATACGTGTTATATGGGATGTATAGGCCAAAAACCATGTTTCTCGTATATAACGTAGTCACGCTTATACCGAAGCAATGAGTCGGTCCCCTCAAATTCGTATTAAACGAGTTTTACTGTATTCGAATTTTCGGGTCGGAAAAAATCGTACTTAATAAAAGAGGCTATTTTAAAACCCTTAGGAGCCAAAATTCCGTCGGTTTTAACGAATCTCAAGCCGTTTTCGAGATATTGGCCTTCATAGCGCGCGACGCGGTGCCGCTGGATGGCGCCGCCGTGGCAGATGGCCCCCACCCCTAGTGCAGCGCCTAGCGCCCCGCATCTGACTTGCAAAATTATATAACTCTTTAATTTCACGTGAAGCAATCTTTATTTTTTTCAGTTTTTACAAGTACTGACTAGAATGCATTTTAACTGGTTCTTTACATTTCAAGAACATAGGTAAGAACAAATTCAGCTAAGAATCGGCCTCTTTGGGATTGTTAATGAATTTTCAATATTTCTATTACATATATATTACATCTTGACATATCTACATATATATCTTGAATATATTACATATATTCTATTATATCTTGACGTCGAATTTTCAATACATATTTCTATTAAGTTGAATCTGAAATTACGCTTGTTTACCTGCATTCATGTTTTTTGTGCTTTTATCCTTAGAATACTTGCGGATTAAATTGCCTTTTTTTTAGATCTGGAACACTCTTCCTATGGGCTTCTACCGTAAGTAGAAGATTTTGGAAATTTTCTTCCTTCTTCGTCGCGGACTTATTAAAATCCTGCTTGAGTTTAATGTCGTTAACGACTCTGAGGTGAGATACAATTTCAAGACCCCTTTTGTAATCACTCTGGTTCTCCCACATGCTCACCGGAAGATTAAAGAAATTTCTGCTTATTTCAAGGATGTGGAAAAACTCACTGGTCGCTGAAAAACTCACTGGTCGCTGTAGTAGCTAGGTCGGCGACAGACATTTCAGGAACGTAACGGAGCTGGACATTTCGTTTTTTGGGAGGATCCTCTGTTCCTTCACGAATCTTTACGCCTCTGACGAGCTTTTCTCTTACATGATTGGGAAGAACACTGTTGAACACAGCAAGCTCCACAAGTTCTTCGCTCAGGTACCATAGAACTTCTTTCATTATTTCATGGAAAACCGCCTCCAACACAAGTTCGAATACATGGAAGCCAGAGCAAGTCCCTTTCTAACATACGCTCCACCCATACAGCTGCTCCATTCTTCGAACCTAGAAAAGCGCGAAAAGTGAACTCAATATGGCTGCTGATAAAACCAAAGCAATGTTAGTGCGCCAGTTTAGTTCCTACCTGTATTTACAGAAGTAGTGTCAAATGACATCGCTCTCACATTATCGGTAATGTTTCATTGCTTGATGGTCCTCACCACCGCTTCTGCAATGGCTTTCCCTGTGCCACTCGGAATAGCAGGAGCTCCCATCATCTTATTTGTGATGACTCCTGTGACAATTATTGCTTGCCTCTCGTGATTGTCATTTCCAGCGAGGGATGGGACAATTTTGCTATCGCAGTGCATTGTATGGGATCCGGCTCAAATAAGTCTTTGACTTCTCAAGCAGATGCAGTTCGAAGTTTTTCCCTCTCCCTCTGCACTGAACGACGGCTGATGTTCGTCTTTTCCAGTTTTTTCCCGAAGGATTGCGCGGCGGCGGCCAAAATCTTAGGGGCCTTATTGCTGCTTACCTTCGACACACCTAGAGCCTCTGCAAGTTCAGGCGTCATGACATTTAGCCTTCCTCTCTTTCGAGGGCTTGAAGACGACGGCCCATGCTCGCCTCATCCAAAGAACAAAATTCCAGCTTAATATCATCCCTTTTTCAAACGTTTGACGCATGCAACGTACCTGATTTCCTTCGTTTTGCCAAATCTTTCTCTCGCCGCTCTTGCAAGACTTTCTCTACCTCGTTCTTTCGGACTTCTTTCTCAGCTCTTTTCTTCTCCCGAGATCTTAGGTTTCCATCAGTCCCACCAAGCGAGCCACGGCGATATTTTTCATGTTGCCCAATAAAAAATTCTATCTCTTCTCGTAATGCCTTTTTGACATCTAAATCTACAGTCTTTTCTCTTTCCTCTCTAGTTGCTCTAAAGCATTACTTGTAGAGATGTCAAACAGAAAGTCTAGCTTTGAACAAAATTTTTCCTGCCTGTTGATTTGTGCATCATTAATTGTTTTTATTTCTCATAACAGCCCTCCATTCAGAGAGAAGCGCTTCTATTTTCTCAATCTCTCGTATTTCTTGAATGTGCGGGATACTAGTCTTTCTCCTAAATGTGAAAATCTGCTTCATAGTGTTCCTCGCACTTTCTCCAATGGTCAGTTTCAAGCTCCTGACGTTGTAAAAAAAAACAACACTTCTCTGAATGTCGGTAGACGAGCTCCCCGCAACTCTTCTGCTTCTGTCCCAACGAGTCCAATCTCAGACTGACTTCGTAACTTCGCCGCCATTTAATAATCACAACGTAAACACCACGATTCGTCGATTTCTGCTCTACTTCAACTGTATTAACTGTGACGCTCCGCAGAAACTGATGCGCATTTTCTCGTGTTCCGACTTAAATAAAGGGGAAGCCAACGAAAGAAGTAAGTTTAAACAGGCAGCGATGCAACATTGCAATCAACACAGCACGCGCTGCCGCCGCCCCCCCTCCGAGTCGGCGGCGCCAGGGGTGGCGTCGCGTCGCGCGCTATGAAGGTCAATATCTCGAAAACGGCTTCAGATTCGTTAAAACCGACGAAATGTTGGCCCAAGTGGGTTTTAAAATAGCCTGTTCTATTAAGTGCGATTTTTTCCGACCCGAAAATTCGAATATTTGAGTTGACTGCAATTAGGCCCCTTGAGGCACGGGTTAATGCTGTCGCACGGCGATCGGACTGAAACATATTCGTTTTCTCACCAAATTCAATATCTTGAAGGGTCGAAACCATAAAAATTCGAGATTTCGAAAAATAAGCGCCACCCTACTCCCCATGACATGTAACACTAGGGTGGTTCAAAAAAATCGAAAATTTAAAATGTTCGGGTGCTCGTGCTTAATTTTGTTCCTTTTCATGTCAGAATGACGTGAATAAAATTTTAGCCTCATCAGTACACTCTAACCCATGCCGCAGAGGGGTCAAAGTTCACAAATTTTTCAGATATTTTTGAACAACCGGCTAAAATTCATGTTCATAACATTTTTTTGCCGTTTTCTTTTTTTAATGAATATTTTAATAATATCTATTATTTTGAAAGTTAGATAATGTTACTTTTCCATTTAACCAAGAAATAAATCGTTTTCTTTGTTGCGCCGCCATCCTTTCCGAAGGGAGCGTTTCTCCGGAGTTCAGCATCTTCTTTCCGTCGTGTAACCTCGCGCAGCATTTAAAAAAATCGAAGTTTATAATTTCTAAAGTGCACGTTGCTAATTTTTCGTACTCATATTTAGAAATACATGAAAATTTTGATCATGGAAGAGAAATAAGCCACTAATACGCAACTTTTAAGCAAAAAACCACAATGTCGAACAATTTACGACTTGGCAACGCAGAATGAAGGCAAAGGACGATAAAGTAATTAGGGTCTCAGACCCTCAGACCAAGGGCGCCTGATAATCGCTATTATAGTCACCACCAATCCCCGAATTCCTATTGGCTGAGGGAAGCTCTTTAGCGTGGATACTTTCTCTTTCACTTATGTCTCTATTAGTGAATGCATCTGTTTTCACCATTATCCAGAGCACACAAATCAGTCCCTCCCTGGATTTCCTACAGGATGGGTCCGAAACGGAAGCTTTATTTGCTTGAATGTTTGCATGAGAGTATAGTTGGAGCGAAGTTGCCCTCGAAAGAGCAGGTTGTAGGAGCATTATTATACCGGGTTAGGTTCTCTAATCAAAGTGCAGGAGAATCTGCCCTCTCCGTAATACGAGAAGCAGCTGAAGTATGGAATCGAGCTCGGATTCCCATGCAGGAAGATAGAAACTGTGTGCGAAAGCTTATAAAATTTTATCACGAATATAGGAGTCTGCAGAAATCAGCTAATAGGAGAACCGAGAAGCAAATTAAAGCCGAGGGCAAATTCAAGGACGCTCTAAATGATCTCTTTGGTTTGGCTCCGAGTAATGTCTTTGAATTGATTAAAGTTGAGGAAGACAAGCAGTTCCTTATAAACCAAAGAAAGATAGGTTGTCTCGGTAGCATGACTTCGATGACGAAAAGCTGCTCAAAAAAGGGAAGAGAAAAGTTGAAAGAGAAGAAAGTGAAGAGGGAGAATAAGTGGAAGATGATAAATACCTCAAAGGACATAGCGAGTTTCGAAGATGAAGAACGTAAGAATATTTCATGTATTAGAATTTATGAACAACTAACTGATTTTCTGCCTCTAATTTAAGTTTTTTTCCTTCAAAACCTTGATTACGTTCTTACGTTATCGGTTTCCTCTGTTATTTTAGATGATACAGCATCAGATTCCTTTATTGAAGAAAAAAATGATGTCCACGAGCATTGCGTAAAAGGAGAAGAGCCGTTTATGCTCGCCTCAAGATCAGCCACCAAGAAAAAGTCAACTCATTTCTCCAAAATTGGCTGCAGTCTTATGCTCGACAAAACTCAGCAACTATCAGGCCATCATGGTACTAATAATATATA
Source organism: Uropetala carovei (assembly GCA_036926305.1). Taxonomy (NCBI): domain Eukaryota; kingdom Metazoa; phylum Arthropoda; class Insecta; order Odonata; family Petaluridae; genus Uropetala; species Uropetala carovei. The sequence goes on from JAXCHB010000075.1 coordinate 3,909,408, forward strand.
TACATACTAATATACATATTATTAGTACCATGCAGGCCATGAAAGTTATTTGTGCGGCTTCGGAAACTCTTGATCAAGACATTAATGATTAAACATTAAAAAGGGCGCTTTTTAAATCGCAGTTTGCTCTGCCATCAGAGCAGGAAAATGGAATTCGGAAAGTGTGCATTTTTGTGACATTATTGTACGCAAAAGCGTGGCTTTCAGCGCCAATAGCAGTCAAAGCTCCGATGCAAGACTTGCAGTTTTTTCGTGATATTTGTGCATATAAAAATTTGAATAGTGCTGTTTCCATGGCGGCAGTGAAAACTTTTTCGAATCACCTTTGGTATTTAAATACGGAGCTGACAGCGTTGTCCTTTTTTGACGACTCAGTACCAGCTGGCATTAAGAGAGAGACGGTTCGGGTTGTAACGGGCATGACAAGAGGAGAAAATCCCTGCCGTAGGCCAAAAATTTCTCCTGAGTACGCCAGTTTATTTTGTTCAAAGGAATTGCATGAATTTCTGACCCAAAAATCCCTAAAATTGTTCGAACGTTTTGGTGTATCTACCTCTTTCTTGGACAGTGATCCTTCAGCGTAGAACGATCTCCCTGATTTCGAGAGAGGGCGTAAAATAATTAATTCGATTCAAGTAGTCAATGATTCAACCGAAAGGGCTGTTGCTATGACTACCGAGTATGCTAACATTCTCACGAAGAAAGAAGAAGAAAAACAAAGTGTCCTTCAAGTTGTGAGTATAGACGGCAATATCCTGATACAAAGAAAATGACCCTTTCTAAAAAGTACGATCATTAAATATTGAAAAGTTTGAATAAAACATGAAAAAGTTGAATTGTTATTTTTTATCTATAATTTTAAGTTTTTACAACCCATTATTTGGAATGTTTTATTTTTTTAATGCCCCGCGAGAGTAGATGACAGAAAGAGGAAGCAAAGCTAAGCTCCGGAGAGGTGCGCGGCGCAACGAAGAAAACGATTTATTTCTAGGTTAAAAGGAAAAGTAACATTATCTAGCTTTCAGAATAATACATATTATTCAAATATTCATTAAAAAATTAGAAAACGCGAAAAAAATGTTATGAACAAGAATTTTAGCCGGTTGTTCAAAAATATCTGAAAAATTTGTGAACTTTGACCCCTCTGCGGCATGGGTTAGAGCGTACTGATGAGGCTAAAATTTTACTCACGTCATTCTGACATGAAAAGGAATAAAATTAAGCCTGAGCACCCGAACATTTTAAAATTTCGATTTTTTTGAACCACCCTAATGTACACCCATAAAAAACGGCCCTCATTCTCCGGAGACTGGATTGCCTCTGAACGTGGTAGTAGTCAGGAACAAGGCATGATGGCAGAGGGTGCTAAGAATCCCTGGAGGTTAAACGTCCACTGCCACTCTTTCTCATCCTTACCCAATTACATTAGCCTCAACCTAACTACCTTTAACTGCCGGGCTTTGTCCAGCGAAGATAGGCTTCAAGAGCTCCAAGAACAACTAGAGAAGATCAAGTGGGGCATTTTAAGGCTTAGTGAGATGAGAAGAAAAGGTGAAATCCTATTGGAGTTGAATAGTAGACATCTTTTTTATTACAGGGGAACTGACAAAGGAAGAACAGGAGGAGTTGGATTCATCTTCAACAAAAAGTTGAAGCGGGCAGCTAGACTAGTGCTTCAAATAAATAAAAGATATCAACTTCAAATAGTCCAAGTTTATGCGCCAACGTCATCATACTCGGATGAGGAAGTGGAAGATTTCTACCAAGAAGTTGGAGAACTGCACGACAAAGGAAGCTGCCATCTAAAAGTGGTCATGGGTAATTTCAATGCCAAGGTAGGAGAACAAAAGGAAGACGACAGCGCAGTTAGAAATTGGGGCTAGGGAGACAGAAACGAACGAGGGGACCGACTTGTAGACTTTGCTGAATGTACTAGTCTATATATAATGAACACTTTCTTCAAAAAGAATCCCAATAGAAAATGGACCTGGAAAGGACCCAATGGTACCAAAGAAGAATTTGATTACATACTAGTCAATAAGAAGCAATTGGCTGAATACTGTTCCGTCCTCAACCAGTTTAAAACTGGAAGCGACCATCGCTTGGTAAGATGCAGAATAAAGTTCAACTCAAAGTTAGAGAGAGAGAAGCTTATAAAAAAGAAGCCTAAGTTTATCATCAACACGCAGGTGCTAAAAGAACGAAAAGAAGAATTTCAGCTCCAACGGAAAAAACAATTTAGTGATCTGGAAGATCAAGTTGAATCACAATTAGTAGAGATACTCAAGGAAACCGCTCAAGAAATAGGCAGAGCAGTTAAAACAAATCCAGAGAAAAAGTTGACCGAAAAAACAAGACTGCTGATGGAAAAAAGAAGGAAAATGATAATTACTAAAGATCCTAAAGAAATGACCCATTTTGCAGAACTAAACAAAACTATAAGGAAGTGCATAAAGGATGATGTGAAAAAATATAATTATGAGCTAATCGAGAAAGCCATAGAAAATAATAGAAGTTACAAGAAAATGAAGCAACATCTCTCGATCGGAAAGAGACAGCTGGTGGCCCTGATGCTAGAAGACGGCTCCATAACCCATAGTAGGAAACTGATCCTGAAACGAGTACAAGAATTTTACACCAAGCTGTATGAGGGTCCTCTAGGAAATGATGAAGTAAATGATGATGCAAACATGCCCACCGAAGAGGTCCCAGGTATCCTTCCGGAAGAGGTGGGACACGCAATCAGAAGTATGAAGAATGGAAAGGCATCTGGAATGGATAGTATCACAGCGGAAGTATTCAAAGCAATGGGTAATCATACGGAAACAATTCTCGCTAAGATTTTTAATTCCTGTCTGAGAAAGAAAAAGATACAAGAAACATGGAACCACGCATGTATTATCCTTCTGCACAAGAAAGGTTCCAAATAAGACTTGAATAACTACAGACCGATCAGCCTACTCCCAACAGTCTACAAAATATTCACCAAAATACTGGCTATGTGCCTTCAAAACCATCTTTATTCTGCCCAACCCAGAGAGCAAGCTGGATTTTGCAGTGTGTGTAACACGATGAACCATATCCAAGTCGTGAGAGAGGTAATCAGTCGGGCTAACGAGTACGAACTACCTCTATGCATGTGCTTCATCGACTACGAGAAAGCATTCAACTCTGTCCGAACTTCGTCGGTGTTACGTGCACACAAGGAGTAGAAGAAACGTACATAACCTTGATCAAGAATATCTGCGAAAATGCGACAACATTTGTCCAGCTTCATGAAGAAAAGATTGCCTTTAAAACCGAAAAGGGAGTGAGATAGGAGATACTATGTCCCCTAAGTTATTTACAGCAGCTCTAGAGGAAGTATTGAAAACACTGGACTGGGAGGAAAAAGGCATAAAGGTAAATGGAGAATATCTGAGTCACCTGCGCTTTGCAGATGATATCATACTGTTCGCAAGGAGGCCAGATGAGCTCCGTAGACGAACTGAAGAACTAGAGCAAGCAAGCCGAGAAGCTGGACTTAAGATGAATCTTAATAAAACAAAGGTTATGTACAACTCCTTCACAAATTCTGAGAAGATACATATCAACGGAGCAGAACTCGGAGAAGTAATCAGCTATGGTTACTTGGGTCAACTCATCACTACCGATGGTTCGCTTCTTGGAGAAATCAACCGGAGAGTGAAGATGGCATGGAGTGCTTTTGGCAAGAATGCGAACATCTTTAAATCAAATATTCCAGTCTTCCTAAAAAGGAGACTGTATGACCAATGTGTTCTGCCTGTTCTGACATGTGATTGTGAAACATGGACCATGAATGCCAGAATGATACAGCGCCTGCAAACAACACAGAGGAGTATGGTGAGATGATTGTTAGGGATCACCCGAAGAGACCGCAAGAGGAACGACTGGGTAAGAAAGAAGACGGGAGTCTGTGACGTGATTAGAAGAGTGAAGGTGTTAAAATGGCAGTGGGCGGGCCACATTGCTAGAAGAAATGACCAGCGTTGGACATCCAGTGTCATCGAATGGATCCCAAGAAACATCAAGAGACCGAAAAGAAGACTGGAAGACAGGTGGGACAGAGAGCTTGTTAAGTTCTTGGGGCAAACTTGGAGGATGGAGGCAGTTGACAGGGAAAACTGGAAGAGTCTGGGGGAGGCCTTCATCTGTCATGGACTGAAAAAGGCTGATGATGATATATATATATATATATATAAATACTAAGGAAGAGGAAAGGTAAGTAAGGATATTTTGGGCAACTAGGTGTTGAAGGAAACCCAGTGAACACTTACCGGAAGTAGAGCCGCTGGGGTGTTGGAGAGACACATTTCAACACCTAGTTGCCCAGAATATATATATATATATATATTTTTTTTTTTGGGCAACTAGGTGTTGGAGAGACACATTTCAACACCTAGTTGCCCAAAATATATATATATATATATACATATATATATATATATATATATATATATATATATATATATATATATATATATATATACACTTACGGAAGAGGAAAGGTAAATGAGGTTATTTATGGTAACTATGTGTTGAAGGAAATCCAGTGAGCATTTACCGAAAGGAGAGCTTCTGGGGTGTCGGAGAGACGAGAGACATATTTTTAGAAGTTATTGCAGCTTTCGTGATGATTCCTTCGTCAGCGCAAGATATATATATAGTAGACTGTTAAAAAGCTACTGAAATCGATATTTAAAAATTAAAATTATTATTCATGTTTTACTAACCTGATGTACATAATGAACAGTTTATTATAATGCAATTATGAGACTCTTAAATCGTTATCCTCATCAAATAATTCCTTACCATGAGTTATTCTAAATTATCCCAATACAAAAACATTCGGTTGTCAAAATAAAATTTGTTTTGTTAAAAAGGAAAGAGACAACAATACCGGTGGCCATGTTAGTCATAATAAAAATGGCAATATTTAACCTTTATTTGATATATATATATATATATATATATATATATATATATATATATATATATATATATATATATATATAACCTTAAAGAAAAGGAAAGGTAATAGTAAAGGTGGTAACAAGATGTTGGAAGAGGCCCAGTGGACACTTACCTAGATTGGAGAGCCGTTGGGGTGCTGGAGGCACACGAAAAACACAAAAACAACACAAATATGGAACTTTCGGGCTGAAGCCCTTCTTCAGTGACGGAGAGACATGTACTGTTTGAAGTGACATATTGGGGAGGATATGGGGAGGGGGAGAGGGGTAATGAGAGGAGTTCGGGGATAGGAGGAGGCGGGGAGGGGGGACGGTCAATAGGGTTATCGGAAGTTAAGACCAGAGGGGGAGAAAGAGTCAAGGAGAAAGATGTAGGCTAACTCCCACTGTCGAAGTAGGGGGGCGGTGGTGTGGTCCGGTAGGGCGCGGATAATCCTAACATTAAAGCTGTTATTAAAGGTTGCCTTGTGTGAATTATCTTTCCTTTTCTTTAAGCTTTTATATCATCATCATCATAGGTAGTCTGTCCATTGACAGGTCCGTGATTATTCTAGGTTAAACTTGGTTCTCCATATACTCCTATTTTCCGCAGTTTTCTTCATGACTTGATAGCTCTCTTTCCCTTTCAAGTCGTCTACTAGCTGAAACCTTTTCCTACCTCTTTCTCTTTTTCCATCCAGTTTTCCTTCTAGCACTTCTTTAATCATGCACTCTCTCCTCAGGTAATGCCCAATCCTTCCTCTTTCTGATAGTCTGTATAATCGTTTGCTTCTCTCTTATTCTTCGTAGTACTTCCTCATTTTTCACCCTATCTGTCCATTTTGTCTTCAGCATTCTTCTCCATGTCCACATTTCGAAGCTTTCCAACTATTTAATATCATTTTTCTTTAGCGTCCATATTTCTGCTCCGTACAAAGCTATACTCCATACATAGCATTTTTTCAACCTCTTGCGGATTTCCTGCTTTATATTTCCCGTTAGCAGGAGTTTGTTTCTTCTGAATGCTGCTTTTGCCTTTGTTATTCTAGTCCTGATTTCATCTGTATATTTTGCTTCTCTTGTTATGATGCTTCCAAGGTATTTATAATCTGTAACTTGTTCTAATGGCTTTCCTCCAAGACTTGTTCAAATTTTCTTCTTCTTTACTTGATATTCGCATAACCTTGGATTTTTCTGTATTAATTTCCATACCGTATTTTCTACCTCTTATCACTAGTCTATTTATCATTTTCTGGAGTTCCTTTTCCTTTCTTGCTGGAAGTACTTGATCATCCGCGTATTTCACTGTTCTTATAATCCTTCCCCCGATTTTGAAATCTCCCGTGCCTTCTAACGCTTCCTGCATTAGTCTCTCTCCATATATATTGAATAGAATCGGCGATAGACGGCAGCCCTGTCTTACTCCTCTACCGATATGTACTCCGCTGGTGCCCGCATTCTTCAACCTGACCTTTACAACTTGATTCACATATAGATTCCTGATCAGTCTCCTGTCGTTCCAGTCTACACCTATATGCTTTAATATCCTCATCAGCAGTACCCAATTTACTCTATCAAAGGCCTTCTGCCAGTCGACGAAACATACGCAGCAATCTTGACTGTACTCTATTGCCCTTTCTGATATGATTCTCACTACACCGATAGCATCTCTGGTTCCTCGTCCTTTTCTGAAGCCAAATTGATCTTCCCCTAGCATTTCTTCGGCCTTTTTCTCTAGTCATTTATTAAGAATTCTCGTGATGATCTTGGAAGTGTGTGACAGTAGGGATATCGTTCTGTAGTCCTTACACTGCATTGCCTTTGGCTTCTTCTTTAGAGGGATCATTGTTACATCTAAGAAATCCTGAGGCCACTCTCCCGAGTCGTAAATCTTGTTAATTAGTTTTGTAATCACTTTTAGTCCTTCCGATCCCATGACTTTAAGTACCTCTACCAGTATTCCATCGCTGCCTGTAGCTTTTCTTTTCTTTAGTTCCTGTATCGCCTTTTCTACTTCGCTTTTCATAATACTTGGTCCCAAGTTGTCTTTTTCAATGCAATTCTCTTCTTCCAGTTCCATTTGTACCGATCCTGCCTGCTTTTTATATAGTTCCTTAATGTATTCTTCCCATACCTGTGCTACATCTTTGGTTCTGCGACTATTTTCCCATCTGTATTAATAATTCCTTTACCACGAATCCCATTAGACTTCTTATCTTGTATTTCCTCACATTTTTCTTTTATCCAAATTTCCCTAGCTTTATCTGTTACCCTTCTCATCTCATTGTTTATGCGTCTATAGTTGGCTCTACCTTCTTCACCGTTAACATTTTTCCATTTCCTTCTCTCATCCATTTTCTCCAGCATTTCCTTAGTGATCCGTGGTTTTCTGATTTTCTTCTCTAGTTTCCCAATCTCTTTATTCAAGGTATCTTTGATGCTGGCTTTCACTTCCATTCTGTATCCACGGTCTTCGGTTTGTTTTCCAAATTTCTAAGGCGATCTTCCAACTTTGTGCTGAAGGCCTCTTTCCTTTCTTTCAGTTTTTCTAGGTCCCAAGTCTGTCTATCTCTTCTCGTTTTCCTTATTTGTTTCAGCTTTGAAGTTACATCGACTATTAGAAGGATGTGATCTGAATCAATGTCTGCTCCTGATAATGTCTTAGCATTTTTTATGCTGTTCCTGAATCTTTGTTTTACTAGGATGTAATCTAGTTGGCATCTCATTCTATCTCCTGGACTTTTCCATGTGTACAGCCTTCGTTTATGGTTTCTGAACCATGTATTAGTCACTACTAAGTCGTTATTAACACAGAATTCTACCAGTTTTTCTCCTCCTCGGTTTCTTTTTCCAAGTCCGTATTGACCGACAACATTTTCTTCTTGTCCTTCACCAACTCTGCTGTTCCAATCTCCCATTATTATGCAGTTTACCTTTCCTATATATATATATATACCTCTTTATTCTTCAAACCCCTCCCCCTCCCTCTATCCCTCCTTAGCCCTAAATAAAGTCGTTTGTCTGTCTGTCTCTCTTCCGCTTTCTTCTCTCTTCTTCCCTTCCTTCCTCAAGCCCTCCCTCTCTTCCTCTCTCTCTCCCTCCATCTCTCCCTCCATCTCTTCCTCCCTCTCTTCCTCGCTCCCTCTCCTTTCTCTCTGATGAGTCTTGCTCATCATGGTGTAATATTTCACTAGGCTCAATTTTTGGTCCTCATTTATTTTCATTATATATAAATGATTGCTGTTTATCACTTCGCTTCTCTAAGCGTCATTTATACGCTGACGATCTTCAGATTTAGTTACATTCTTCCGTTGAAAATTGGTCGAAGTCCATAGATAATATCAATGATGATCTAGCATTTGTTAAGGGATGGAGGAACAATAATTTCCTAAATATCAATCCAAACAAGTCATAAGCAATTTTGGTTGGTTATCCCAAGATATTAGCGCCGGTTAACCAAATTCAGTTGCCTGAACTCTGCATTTCGAAAGAGATTATTCCATTCTGCAAATCTTGGTTTACTCATTGATGAAAGCCTTTCTTGGTCCTCACGTCTTAAAAATAATATGTAAAACAGTAAACAAATCTCTTCATTCCCTCAGAAGACTTAAACATGTCATCCCCATTGCCTTAAAGAAACGGTTAGTATCTACTTTAATTATCCCTCATTTTGATTATGGAGATATTGCATACCAGGATCTGTCTCAAGAGTCATCAGTAAATCTGCCGTGTACTTTCAACAGCGTCAGGTTTATTTTTAACTTACAAAAATCAGATCACATTTCAGAATACTTTACTAAATTGTCCTGGTTGAATCTGGAATCCCGAAGGAAGTTACGTCTCCTTTCCTTACTCTATCAAGTAATATCCCTCAACACTCCGCAGTATCCTGCAACAGAATTTAAAAGCCTCGACACCGTACACAAAGTCAACAGTAGATGTAAGAAACTTCTTATTCCTCATCACAGAAGAGTTATATTTAAAAAAATCATTCACGGTTACTGCTTGCCGACAGTGGAATGAGCTACCTTCACCAACGAAAAATGCACCATCTTTTGCAACTTTCAAACGACTAATTCGCAAATCACTACTGACACCACAAACAGAACACTGATACTACCTCGTAATATTCTAATTGTCCTTTCTTATTTAATTATTTTTTCCAGGTTATCCTCATGTACTTTTTAAATTAAAATGATACAATTCATAATATTTATGCTCTGTTATCATATTTATAATTTAACTTGTTCCTCACATTATTCTCTTTGCATTGCACAAATGTGTATTTCTGTGTAATGTCTCGCATTTTTGCCCTCACATTTGGTTATGTTCATTTATTTCATTTATAACTAGCAGAATTTTCCGTTGAATTTCAATGGATTTAGTGAAGCTACTACAGCACAACATACAAACTCTTTAAAATATATAATGGATACTTTTTAAATTACCATTAGCTTTTCTTAACAATTAATCATATTTGCTTGTAACAATCCGTTTCCAAGCCTATTGTATTAAAATATAACGATAATTTTATATCTTATCATATTACTTTCGCCAAATCCAGCTTCATTTCTTGTGTAATTATGTCTATAAAATGTTCACATTTATGTCATGTAAGTAGGGCATCTGTTTTTTGGGTTAAAAACAAAATTACATTCGGAGGGTAATTATCGGGTTTTTTAAAATTTTTAGAAAGTTTGGGAGAAATCGGGTTTGTAACAAAAATTAGTATGTACGCTTTATGTTCACCATATTCCCACCACAATCAAAATTTGTTTATTTATAGGCCAACGGGCACAAATCCAATACACAGATTACATATTTTTGCATTGGCAATAAATGCGATGTTTGTTGTTGGTAATTAAAATAATAATGAACTATACAGATTAATATTTTTTATATGAATTGAGCTGTAATTTACCTTACATGGAATTAATCTAGTTATCTTATAATACAACAGTTTAAAACAAGGTATTTTTTAATTTATTGTTTAAATAGAGCATCTCATACATATGGAGAATATCCTCTTTTGTACTACTCCTCTCAGCAAATGGCTAAATGATCGTTCCACATCACAGCTACTTGTAGGCATTTCTCTTAAGTGTTTCTTCACTGTCACTAATTATGCTATGTAAATATTGAAATAAACAGTTTAATAAACTACTCTTTTTCACTATGAGCATCAAATATATTTTGATTAGCATTCTTTCAAAATAATAATAACGTAAAAATGTTGTTTACTTCGGTTGCTATGTAATTCAATTCCCTCTCTCTCACGTAATGAAAATATTCAAATCACGCTTATGGGTGTAAGGTCAGATACAAAAATGGATTATATTTGCTAACTTTCAGAATAAAAATCATTTACGTTAATTGCAATGAAAATAATACCTATCCTTCCGCCTCTCGTTTATTAAAACTATTGTGTCGGAGTGTTTCTTTCGGAATGAACCAAATAATAATTATTATTATATTATATTTGCTAACTTTCAGAATAAAAATCATTTACGTTAATTACAATGAAAATAATACCTATCCTTCCGCCTCTCGTATATTAAAAGTATTGTGTCGGAGTGTTTCTTTCGGAATGAACGAAATAATAATAATTCGTAATAAACATAGAGTACGCTGTTCGTCGCAATTTCTTATATGTTTCGCTGGCGGCAATCTTGCTGACAGACCGCAGACATTGTAAACTATTATAGTAGATAACCGGTTTTTCGGTTTCCGTCAAATATCTCCTTAAAAACATCATTATTGGTAATCTTGGTTAGGAGCAAAGTTGTAGAGAATAATATTTCTTCCAAGTTTTGTTTGAAATAAATTTTAGTAGAACGAGTAGAACCATCCTTTTCGGAGATATTTTGCTTTTTCTTAATACCAGTATACAGCGCCAACACCATGTAGCTGTGTATTCTGTAAACATATTCAAAATATACGTAATTTGCGGCAATAAGGGCGACTGTATTCTTTTACGATGCGAAATAATAATTTTCCTCATAATGCTATTCATAATAATTTCAATATCTATACCCCAAATATGGAGAAAGTCATGTGTTGGCCATATCAGATTTTTACTTCATCGGTCTGCCTTGAAAGAACAGCCCACGAAGGGTGGCAGATCCTATTAGAGTTGCTTGTCACTCGATTTCGTTTTCTCTTATTACTTTCTCTATACGTAGTAATGGGTAAGTATTGTGATCACGAAAAAAATCGACTTCGAGATATTAACGGAAATATACGTTTTGACGTCCCTAGAACACGTTTAGACTATTTTCAGAATGATGTCTGTGTGTGTGTGAGTGCGTGTGTATGTGTGTGTATGTGATTGTGGGCGCTCTAACTCAAAAAGTACTTGCCATATCGTTACCAAACTTCATATGTGACACTTTAGCATTAACACAAAGATCTACTTACTGTTTGGACAATATCGGTTAACCGGAAGTCGAGTTTTATTCGAAATCCGATTCGGTTTTTGCGATATTTATCCGATAATACGTCATTATTGTATACATTGAGCATTACCAAAAATGAATAAAATATAATTTCCTACATTTTTTATTTCAAACAATTTTCCATAGCAGTTATTGTTTAGGAATTATTTATAAATAATCGGTTTTTCGGTTTCCGTCAAATATCTCATTAAAAACGTTGTTATTGGTAGTCTTAGTGAGGACCAAAGTTGTAGAGAATAATATTTCTTCCAAGTTTTGTTTGAAACAAATTTTCGTAGAACCATCCATTTCGGAGATATTCAACTTTTTCGTAATTTCCTGTATACAGCGCCACCACCATGTAGCGGTTAATTCTATAAACATATTCAAAATATGCCTAATCTACGGTAATAAGGACGACTGTATTCTTTTAGATACGAAATGATAATTTTGCCTCATAATGCTATTCATAATAATTTAAATATCTATACCCCGAATACGGGGAAAGTCATATTTTGGCCACATCAGATTTTATCTGCTTCGATATACCTACATTTACACCATTTGGAAATATTTCCACGTTTTGTGAAAATTTTATTATTTTTATAATTTCGAATGATTTCTTAACCACAAGTGCATCGCCGGCTTTGAATGAAGGGGTGGCTTCCTGATGGTTCGAATATAGATTTGGGTATGGAAGTCTGTTATTGTCATTGTTACTGTTTAAGAAGATTCCTTTTTAAATACCACAGATGTGCTTTTTAAGAGCTAATGAAAGTTAATAATAATTAATAATAAGTAATTCGTTGTCTAGGTACGCTGCAATGTGATCATAAATGTCAGGGCAGAGTCCTAGTTATGGGCGAGTCGAGTAGCAGTCCGAGGTGCAGAAGAATTTGAGTGCGGTATCTCGATCATCATTGGAGGAAGGATTATAAGAACTGTGAAATACGCGGATGACCAAGTAATTCTAACAAGAAAGGAAATGTAACTACAGAAATTGATAAATAGACTAGTGATAACAGGTAGAAAATACGGTATGGAAATTAATACAGGAAAATCCAAGATCAGGTGAACATCAAATAAAGAAGTAGAGAATTTGAACAGAAGTATTTGAGGAAAGCCGTTAGAACAAGTTTTAGATTATAAATACCTTGGAAGCATCATAACGAGAGAAGCAAATTGTACAGATGAAATCAGGACTAGAATAACAAAAGCAAAAACCGCTTTCAGAAGAAAGAAACTCCTGCTAACGGGAAATATAAAGCATGAAATCTGCAAGAGGTTGATAAAATGCTATGTATGGAGTATAGCTTTGTACGGAGCAGAAATATGGACGCTAAAGAAAAATGATATTAAATAGTTGGAAAGCTTCGAAATGTGGACATGGAGAAGAATGCTGAAGATAAAACGGACAGATAGGGTGAAAAATGAGGAAGTACTACGAAGAATAAGAGAGAAGCAAACGATTATACAGACTATCAGAAAGAGGAAGGATTGGGCATTACCTGAGGAGAGAGTGCATGATTAAAGAAGTGCTAGAAGGAAAACTGGATGGAAAAAGAGAAAGAGGTAGGAAAAGGTTTCAGCTAGTAGACGACTTGAAAGGGAAAGATAGCTATCAAGTCATGAAGAAAACTGCGGAAAATAGGAATATATGGAGAACCAAATTTAACCATGAATAATCACTGACCTTTCAACGGACAGACTACCTGTGATAATTATGACCAAATTATATCGCGGAAAGCCTGGAATATAGATATTTTTCCTTTTATTTTTGAATATCAATTTTTTCTACGGAGCGTTGAAGCAGTGAATGAATATCAAAAGTTTCTTAATAAATACGAGTATTTACGGAATGAACGATGGAGCGGTTTCTCGCCCGGGGCGCCAAATACCTCTGGCCGCTCCTGATTAACGCTAACAAACTATAAACATATTTTAATGAAAAATGAACTCGATTTTTCTGAGATAGTCACGTGTTTCTCAATTTCTGCTACAATATTCCCGTCGATGAGTCTTTCTCCGGCCGCTGAAAGTCGTTCCTAAAGTAAATAAAACAATTAAATAACTTCCATGTTTACGTCCGCACACATTTTCAGAGGAAGTTCACTCGTGGAAGCGATCGCAGTCTTTCCTACTTGTCTTTCGAAGATTATTCGAGTGGAAGTAAGATTTATCATATCGATTCTCTTCGACATAGTGACGTCGTCGCCATGTATTCCCGCGCCCGCCAGATAATAGACACGAAATTCAAGAGAGTTCGCAGTTAGAGGGAGGAGCTATCCGCTCTTTTAGGGAGTTACTACTCACTGGGTCCTCTGGGCGACCAACGCACGGCCTCGAAGCCGAGGTCCTCGAATCGGAGGTCCACAGCGCCGTCGCCCATGTCGACCATTGTTTCTCCTGCTCTCGCTTCTGCGTTGCTTTGGGGGAGCAGCAGACGGCAGCGTGCGCAGAAAAGCACGCTTGGAGGGAGGGGAAAACGAGAGAGAGAGAGAGAGGCACGCCCGCACGCTGCCTGCAATCCTTTTTATTATCGGAGTGCCGTGGTTGGTGTCCCGGGGGAGGAACGGAGAGGGGGGAGAGGAGGAGAAGGGCGAGGGAGGGAGAGAGGGGGTGGGTGGAAGGGGCGAGTAAATGACGCCTGCGCCCAAAGGGTATGCGGATGAAAACGACGGAGGACAGAATATCGCACCACGTGAAAGAGAACGTGGGACTTATTAGAAGTTATACAATGAGGGGTGCTGTGAAAACACCCTTAGCGACGGCGTCAGCCGTGAAGAGTTTTGTCGGTGCGGAAGTGACGTGCGAAGGGTTCGAAAAGAGTTTGTTTCCTAGGACGATTCAAACTATAGACGGCGACACAATCTTCCGTATATTGCAAACGATTGATAATAAAAATGAGCATTCGAACGTCTTGTTAAAAAGATAAATTTAGCGAACGAGGAAGATAAAAAATTGTTATTTTGTGCGCGCGTTGGGTTGGGTTTGCGGGACGGAAATCGATGGTGAAGGAGGGGAGTGGTGAGGCGGAGGAAAATTAGGGTGCTAGAGGAGAGGGGGAATATGGCGCACGTGTGGCTTGGCGGGAGTGGAGGAAACTAGGGCACACGAGTGAGAGATAAAGACAGGCGTTTGTTGCGACACAATGATAACTTCCGGTGCACTCTCCTTGTGACACTAGGGGACAATGTCTCCACAAAAAATACCAACGCAAACGACCGGACACGTGAAACGATCCGTGATTCACTCACTCTTCGGAAGCCACGCTCTGCGATCCTTCTCTCGATATCCGCTCCCTCGGAAAACATTCTCGGGGAATATTATCCCCCCCCCTCTCTCCCTCACTCTCTCTCCCCCTCCCTCTCTCTCATTATATATATATATATATATATTTTGGGCAACTAGGTGTTGAAGGAAACCCAGTGAACACTTACCGGAAGTACAGCCGCTGGGGTGTCGGAGAGACACATTTGTAGAGGTTAGTTGTGTCTCTCTTGTGCTGACGAAGGGATCATCCCGAAAGCTCTAACCTCTACAAATGTGTCTCTCCAACACCCCAGCGGCTCTACTTCCGCAGCTCTACTTCCGGTAAGTGTTCACTGGGTTTCCTTCAACAGCTAGTTGCCCAAAATATCATTACTTACCTTTCCTCTTCCTTAGTATTTATATATTTATATATATATATATATATAATATATGTGTAACCTAGGTCTAAAAACTTTTCTTTGTATTGACGTTATTGCCATTTTTAGGGTTATATTTAAATTTAATATATAAAAATAATATTAACACGTTTAACGTATATCATTGTTCATTCACAAGACAAATATTACAAAAAAATCCGAAACACACGCACTGTCTGCCGCAAACTCTAAAAGACACTGTTACTGATAATTGTTTTTAAAAGCACGATGGCCGAGCCGACGCTAACCGAAGATGGTTGCTACAATGTAGTCACTAACTTTAAAAAAAATCTGATGTGGCCAACACATGACTTTCTCCATATTTTGGGTATAGATATTTAAATTATTATGAATAGAATAAAGGGGCAAAATTATTATTTCGTATCGTAAAAGAATACAGTCGTCCTTATTGCCGTAAATTACGTATATTTTGAATATGTTTACATAATTCACCGCTAGATGGTGCTGGAGCTGTATACTGGTATTAAGAAAATCGAAATATCTCCGAAATGGATGGTGCTACGAAAATTTGTTTCAAACAAAACCGGGAAGAAATATTATTCTCTACGACTTTGGTCCTTACGAAGATTACCAATAACGATGTTGTTAAGGAGATATTTAACGGAAACCGAAAAACCGGTTATTTATAAATAACTCCTAAACAATAACTCCTATAGAAAATTGTTTCGAATGAAAGTTGTAGGAAATTACATTCTCTGTAACTTTTGTATAGAATTGTGTATATAATAATGATGTTTTAACGAAGAAATATCGCAAAAACCGGATTGGTTTCGAATAAACCTCGACGTCCGGTTAACCGTTATAGTCCAAAAACTAATAAGTTCTTTGTGCTCATGCTAAAGTGTTATATTTGAAGTTTGGTAAGGATATGGCACGTACTTTTTGAGTTAGAGCGCCCACATTCACATACACACAAATACGCGCACACACACACATCATTCCGAAAATAGTGTAAACGTATTCTAGGGACCTCAGAACGTGTATTTCCGTTGAAATCTCGAAGTCGATTTTTTTCGTGATCACAATACTTTCCCACTACTTCGTATGGAGAAAGTAATAATAGTAGTATATACCTTTTATTGCACTTTTCGAAGTAGTGTACTTAGTAGGTAGAATCATGAAATTGTGGAAAATGTTTCGCGACCCACTCAAAATAGCTTGGCGACGCAAATTTGGGTCGCGACCCATAGGTTAAGAAACCGTGCTTTAGTATGAGCACAAAGAATTAGTTTTTGGACAATAACGGTTAACCGGAATTCGAGGTTTAGTCGAAACCCGAGTCGGTTTTGGCGATATTTCTCCCTTAAAACATCATTATTGTGTATACAATTCTATACAAAGGTTATAGAGAATGTAATTTCCTACGACTTTCATTGGAAAGAATTTTTCATAGCAGTTATTGTTGAGGAATTATTGATAAATAACCGGTTTTTCGGTTTCCGTCAAATATCTCCTTAATAACATCGTCATTTGTAATCTTCGTTAGGAGCAAAGTTGTAGAGAATAATATTTCTTCCAAGTTTTGTTTGAAATAAATTTTCGTAGAACCATCCACCTTTATTTACTACAACCTTCATTTGAAACAATTTTCCATAGCAGTTATTAATTAGGAATTATTTATAAATAATCGAATTTTCGGTTTCCGTCAAATATCTCCTTAAAAACATCGTTATTGGTAATCATTGTGGGGACCAAAGTTGTAGAGAATATTATTTCTTCCAAGTTTTGTTTGAAACAAATTTTAGTAGAACCATCCATTTCGGAGATATTTTGCTTTTTCTTAATACCAGTATACAGCGCCACCACCATTTAGCGGTGAATTCTGTAAACAAATTCAATATATACCTAATTTACGGCAATAAGGAAGACTGTATTCTTTTACGATGCGAAATAATAATTTTGCCTCATAATGCTATTCATAATAATTTAAATATCTATACCCCAAATATGGAGAAAGTCATGTGTGTGGCACATCAGATTTTTTCGAATATCTCCTTAATTCATAACTCGAACTACGCTTCCGCTTCATGACGCATAGCAACAAGTGCGTGACGTAAACAAAATGGCGGAGAAAGGTACCTTAGCCGCGGCTGCAAAAATAATGCATACGTTCCCGCCATTTTTGTGCGCCCTTAGGACCGAATCGAACCGTATCTCTTAACGAAACGAAACGTTATTGAGGAAGAAGTCCGGCGAATAATTTCTTCTCGAATATCGGTTCTGCACGAATAGTTATACAAAGAAATTACGTAATGACTCACCGCGCCATTCCGACGTCGTCTTCCAAGCAAGCAAGAGTCGATTCTGTACGGGGCTCTCAATGTCCTCCACTTCGGCTCTGCAGGCGGAAAGAAGCTTTCACATATCCCGTTTCCTCACTAATAAAGGTCGCCACTCCTTTCTCTCTCTCTCTTTCCCTTTTCTCGCACCCAATAAACAACGACGACAACGAAACATTAAGTCGATTGACAACACGCGTCCAGTCGCTTCCGAAACGTGAAGACTACTGTGATACTTGCGGAAAGGAAGAATTAGGAAACGATCACCGATTTTTCTCAGTCATCGTCAACCAAGTCCCCCCCCCCCTCCTTCACCCCCCCTCCTCCCCCTCTCCGTTCCAAACCACTTCTCACCCCCCCCCTCCCGCTATTCCTTACCGAAAAATACTTGGAACCTCGCGAAACTTAATATGACCCGCCATCTGTCACGGGTGTACCGTTTCTTCTTGGACACAATGCGCAAGTCGCTTCAAGAAATTTTTATCTTCCGTAATATGAGCTTCTGTTTTTCACTGTTCGCTGTAGAGAGAATCTTTTTGAGGGTGTCTGATTTGTCGAGATAAGTGTTCTGGGTATTGCTAACTCTAAGGACATGTCGCGACGTGATTGGTCGAAAACAAGTGGAGTGATCTAGAGGGTTAGTATATGTTCAGCCGCGATTCGGTTTGGATGTTTGCATCCGCCGTTATTAATCGGAAGAATACGCGATTCACGGTGTAATTATATTTTTTCTTCGCTTCCAAGTTAATTATTGACTCGTTTACGTCAATGTTTATTCGTCTGTTAAGGTTAAAATTGAGGCGGGAGTGGTACACAGAGCGCGGTTATGCCTAGAGCTGAGTTCGAATCATGTCGGGAAGAAGACGCCGACCGACAAGTTCACAGGTGCCGAGACAAGCGACCCTTCCGCTCCTGCAACAACGAGTCAACGGAATAGCGATGTGAGTACTGTTTTTACGTTTTGATGCATAAGTTAAGGCATGAAACACGCGGAAATTCATATTTGCAGTGAAAATCGGACGTTCATTAATCCGAAGTTCGAGCCGCCATATTGGTTTTTTGTTAGACGGCCATTTCCATAGGTGAATTACGTGAAAAAATATATTTCGTGTGGAGTCATAGAAAAGTCGTGACTTTTTCCTACAATATTGTTTAGTTTTTCTTTTAAAGAAACTCGGGTTATTATGTTAGGTAATTTAGGTTCTCTCGATATACGTATGTCCATAGCAATGGCTTAGCTATGACTACGTGGGCGTAGTTGCGACATGTAATGGCCGCCATCATCTTGGTCAGTAAAACGATAATTAATTAGAAAATAAAATTAAAATTGATTTTCGTAATAAAACGCGATTTTATCGATTGTTGTTTGGATATAACATAGAAATAGGATATATTATTGTTCAGATGCGCCTATAAATAAGAAGAAATAAAAATGTATATTTGCTTCGCGGAACCTATGGTCGGCTAGGCCCCCCCAAGCTTTGAATCGACTGAGCATAAATAATGATCGGCAGATATGCGGTGATTTCTACTTAGAGAGGAAATTTTATATAAATTAACGCTTTTTCATCGGCAACTTAAGTGGAACTGAAGTTTTGTCGTAAAAATGTTTGTTTGCGATGTAAATAACGTTTTAGCAACTACGAAATTTCGTGTTAAAGATATTTATGTTATTTCACAGTGCAATTGCGCACGTTACGCTTTGGTAGATCGTTCGTAATTGCATTAACATAAAGTATTCCGAAATTTTTTGAAAGCTATGGAAAAGAGTGGTATGTACATACGATACTATTTTAATTCCTCCATACGTAGTCTAGGATAGGGTTTCCCAAACTGTGTTCCGCGGAATCTAAATGGGGTTCCGTAGTACGTTCTTCTTTCTCTTATTGACAGCAGAAAACATTAGCCTCACTTGTAAACTGTATACCGTAAGACACCTAAGCTATATAAATAATCATTTTAAAGATAATTTATAGCGATTAGGCTTACCATCTCTTACTTATGGTTCCGCAAGAAAAATCAATTGAATATAAAGGTTCCGTGGCTTCACAGAGTTTGGGAACCCCTGGTCTAGGAGAAAGTATTGTGTTCGTTAAAAAAATCGAATTCGGGATTTCAACGGAAATTAAATTCTTGAGTACGTTTTGACTACTTTCTTGATGATAACTGCGTATGTATAATAGGAATTTTGTTTGGTCCTTCGAATTCGAAATGACAATGACTTTTATTAGTGATCAACTTCTTTAAAAGTTTTGGCTGAAATTATGCAACTGGAAATGGTATTATTCTTATCATTTTCACCCGTTTCCTCTAAATATGTCCTTTACAGTTCAATTTATTTAAATAATAAATTTCTCTCATTATCAAAGTTTCTACAATTTTTAAATGAACCATCTCTTATAACGATTGATAAATGTTGGTTCGTTGCTTGGTGATTATTTACAAATACGAATAAAACGATAAAGAATCGAGATATGATAGTAACTCTAATTTTGGTAGAAATGCTCGAAACGCATATTTTAAGGTGATGATTTGACCATTTTGAAGAAAAAGTTATAAAGTTTCTTATTCCGTTCGTCTTTTTTCGCCCACAGTTCAAAATATTCCCTGTTAAACGCTTAATTTGCATATCTTGTGGAAATCTCGCCATTTTAACGTGATGTTGCTATGTCGACTATTATCATTGTTAGCTTCAATACGAGGGAGAGAGAGGAAGGAAGGGGAGAGATTGGCGTGTTTTGTGGAAAATAAGTATATTAACGTAAATATAAAAAATTTTAAGTATCAACAGTGTCATTTGAGAAAAACTGGAGATAAAAAGCATTCTTAAATTAAATTCTTTGTAAACCATACGTGCTTACGAATTTATGTTGTTATTCCTCGAATTAATATCTTAACAATGGCCGAAAATTGGAAACAAATATAAATTAAAATTCAATTAAAATTAAAAGGACATTTAAAAGTGTTAACAGGCAATTTTCGAAGAAACAACAGTGGATCTTTTAATGAATTGAATTTTTTTTATAAAAGGAATTTTCGTGCATATTTAATACAGAGTAAGTTCTAAGGCTTATAATCCATTTAAATCTAATAACAGTGGCTATTATAGTTTAAAGAAAGAACTTTATTTATTCACTTTACAGAATGAAATAATTTTAGGCTAGCATTGCCTATTATAAAAGGATTTACTTTGGAATTTACAGTATGTGAAGTGGAAGTTGTACTGAATTGACTCATGTATTTTGGGTACTTTCATGTTAACGGGAATACCTCATATATTTGTTCGTTAACAATGCGTAACAACGGGGGAATTACTTAATAATCACTTTTTTGAAACTTATTTATTATGAAAAGCAGCATAATTACTAATACAATCTAAATTATGTTACTAGGGGGCCAATATGTCTTTATGGCATTTAAAATAGCTGGAAATTTGTCGATTTCTTTGTTATGTTGTCGTCACATGAATTCTTCTGCTGACAGGCTTTAGCGTTGCATTTCCAAAATATTCTGTCGCAGAAGTAAAGTTTCATAATATAATCCTTTAGATAAAATACCATGGTCTTGAAGCAAAGATACAGCTTCTTCTTCACTCCTCGGCAAGCTCCACAAATTCATCATTAAGGGATCAACGTAAAAAAATTAACGAGATTTGTTACGCATTGTTAACAAACAAAATATCACAACATATCACAACAATACGTGTTTATTTTTTGAGGTATTCCCGTTAACAGGAAAGTACCAATTCAAAGCAAAAATCAATTTAAAACTACTGAAAGTTGTTGTTTCGGAAACAGAAGTCCAGAGTGGTGAGCGGACGCTAAACGATATTAAGGTACATTTTATTCCAAAATCTATTTAAAGTATTATCAGAGGCAATTGAAGATTGAACAATTGTTTTTGTTACAGGAATTCTGCTTATTTCATGAAATTGAAATGCTAATGCATTAATCCATTAAAATCTGTTAAGAGTGGCTATTTTAGTTGAAAGAAATATATGTACCTACATGGTACTTTTATTCACTTTTAAGAATGAATGAATTCTAGGTTAACACTGCATATTATATAAGGATTTTCCTTGGAATAAGAAGTTTGTTATGTGGTTATTTTAACTGAATTGAATCAAGTTCTCTTCTAAGTTTGAAATCCATATAAAACTGGTGAAAGTGGTTGTTTCCGAAAATGAGAAGGCAAGAGTGCTGAGCAGATGATAAACGATATTGATGTACATTACATTCCAAAATCTATTTAAAGTATTATCAGAGGCAATTGAAGATTGAACCAATTTTTTGGAACCGGAATTCTGCTTATGTAATGAAATTGAAATCCTAATGCTATAATCAATTTAAAACTAATAACAATGGCTATTTTAGTAGAAAGAAAGGTACTATTTTATTCACAGAGAATTTCTGTGACATTTTAGTTAATTAATTAAAAAACTTATAATATAGAAATATTCGATGGTTAAAACAGTGCACAATTTTATTCTTGCGATTTTTACATGATGCATTGACGAAAATTTAGATTCATTAAACCCGTTGAAATTCAACGGGCACTTACTCTAGTTTATAAATAATTCCTAAACAATAACTGCTATCGAAAATTATTCAAATGAAAGTTGTAGAAAATTACATTATCTATGACATTTGTATAGAATTTTATATATCATAATGATGTTTTAACGGAGAAATATCGCAAAACCCGAGTCGGGTTTCGAATATACCTCGAATTCCGGTTAACCGTTATTGTCCAAAAACTAATCAGTTCTTTGCGCTCATTTTAAAGTGTTATATTTGAAGTTTGGTAACGAAATGGCAAGTACTTTTTTAGTTAGAGCGCCCACAATCACAGACACACACGTACACACTAAGACATTCCGGAAATAGTCTAAACGTGTTCTAGGGACCTCAAAACGTGTATTTCCGTTGAAATCTCGAAGTCGATTCTTTTCGTGATCACAATACTTTCCCATTACTTCGTATGGAGAAAGTAAAAATCGGTACCACATACATTGTACAAACTTTTTCATATATGGGTACTAATGCGTCGTTTAGTTATCTTTAGAAAATGAAAGTCGTATTAGGCTGTTTTTAGAGAATCCAATCTTTGTTAAAGTTTTCCAAGAATAAGCTAGCCTTATATTCATTCATTGTGAAGAATCAAATACGTAGTATTGTTGTAGATGTATACTCAAGTCACTGTACGAAATTTGGTCAAAATCGATTTAGCCGTTTTTGAGAAAATCGAATTATTTTTAAAGTTGCCTAGAATAAACTAGCCTTATATTCATTTCTTGAGAAATATGAACTATACAGTGTTATTGAAGACGTATACTCAAGTAACTTTACGAAATTTGATCAAAATCGTTAAAGCCGTTTTCGGGAAAATCCGATTGTTATAAAATATGCGCAGAATAAACTACTCTTAATTATTAATCAATGTCAACCATTTCTATGTATACACTGCTCAGTATGACAAAATACCAAAGTGCGAGATTTCATTCATTTTCGTTCTACCGTGTAGGCTCCAGAGCCAATAACAGACAGACAGAGAGACGACATTGCGAAAACCACTTTTTAGGATTCAGCGACAACTAAAACGTGTATTTCAGTAAAAATCTCGAGGTCGAACTTTTTCGCGAAAACAATACTTTCTCGGTACTTCGTATGAGAAAATAAAAATCTGTTGTGGCCAACACATGACTTTCTCCATATTTGTGGTATAGATATTGAAATTATTATGAATAGCATTATGAGGCAAAACTATTATTTCGTATCGTAAAAGAATGCAGTCGTCCTTATTGCCGTAAATTACGTATATTTTTAATATGTTTACAGAATTCACCGCTAGATGGTGCTGGCGCTGTATACTGGTATTAAGAAAAATCGAAATATCTCCGAAATGGATGGTGCTACGAAAATTTGTTTCAAACAAAACTTGGAAGAAATATTATTCTCTACAACTTTGGCCCTCACGACGATTACCAATAACGATGTTTTTAAGGAGAAAACCGAAAAATCCAATTATTTATAAATAATTCCTAAACAATAACTGCTATGGGAAATTGTGTCAAATGAAAGTTGTAGGAAATTACATTCTCTATAAACTTTGAAAAAATTGTATATATAATGATGATGTTTTAACGAAGAAATATCGCAAAAACCGGATTGGATTCGAATAAACCTCGACGTCCGTTTAACCGTTATAGTCCAAAAAGTAATACGTTCTTTGTGCTCATGCTAAAGTGTTATATTTGAAGTTTGGTAAGGATATGGCACGTACTTTTTGAGTTAGAGCGCCCACAATCACATACACACAAATACGCGCGCGCGCGCACACACACACACAGACATCATTCCGAAAATAGTGTAAACGTATTCTAGGGACCTCAAAACGTGTATTTCCGTTGAAATCTCGAAGTCGATTTTTTTCGTGATCACAGTACTTTCCCATTACTACGTTTGGAGAAAGTAAAAAATCGGTACAACATATTTTCTACAAACTTTCCCATATGCGTACTAATGCGTCCTTTAGTTATCTTTAGAAAACGAAAATCGTATGACTCCGTTTTTAGGAAATCCAATTTTTGTTAAAGTTGCCCAAGAATAAATTAGCCTTATATTCATTCATTGAGAAAAATAAAATATGTACTATTATTGTAGATGTATACTCAAGTAACTATACGAAATTTGATGAAAATCGTTAGAGACGTTTTCGAGAAAATCGGATTGTCGTTAAAAATGCGTCGAATAAACTACTATTAATTATTAATCAATATCAACCATTTCTATGTATACTCAGCTCAGTATGATAAAATGCCTAAGTACGAGATTTCATTCATTTTCGCTCTACCATCTAGGCTCCAGAGCCATTAACGGACAGATAGACGGGCAGACAGACGGCATTGCGAAAACCACTTTTTCGGATTCAGCAACACCTAAGACGTGTATTTCTGTTAAAATCTCGAGGTCGAATTTTTTCGCGAAAACAATACTTTCTCGATCCTTCGAATGAGAAAGTAATGTACTCAGTTCGACTCCAAGGAAGACATTTTCTATAAAATTTTTAGATGAAAATCAGAAAGAATTAAACTACGATCTTCAGATATGAATCATTTTGAAGAAAAAGTTATAGAATTTCTTATTCTGTTCATGTTTTTCCGCCTACAGTTCGAAATTGCTCATGTTAAGCTTTTGATTCATATATTTAGTGGAAATATTACTATTTTACGGTATGTTGCATTGGCTATCGATTACAGTGTTAGACCTCGACATCCCATTGTTATTACTCTCTCCAAGTTTTGTATGAAACAAATTTTCGTAGAACCATCCATTTCGGAGATATTTTGCGTTTTCTTAATTTCCAGTATGCAGCGCCAACACCATGTACCGGTGAATTCTGTAAACATATTCAAAATATACGTAATTTATGGCAATAAGGATGACTGTATTCTCTTACGATACGAAATGATAATGTAGCCTCATAATGCTATTCATAATAATTTTAATATCTATACTCCAAATATGGATAAAGTCATGTGCTGGCCACATCTGATTTTTTCAATCCTTATAGGTGTACGCGAGCTTTGAATTCTTTTAGTACGAGAGAGAGAGAGAGGGGGAGGGGGAGGGAGAGGGAGAGAGAGAGAGGGGGAGGGGGAGGGAGAGAGAGAGAGGGAAGGGGAGGAGGTGCGTGAGATAGGGAGGTGCATGAAGAGCGTTAGGCGAGAGGGAGTGGGAGGGATTGGTAAGAGGGAGGGAGGCAGGGAGAGGGAGCGAGGTGGAAGAGGGGAAAAGATGAGGAACGGGAGGGAGAGGGGGGAGCTGGAGTGTGGGTGAAAGAGGGGGATGGGAGGGGCGAGAGAGGGAGAGGGGGAAGGAAGAAAAAGGAAATGATTTTCATGAAACATTGATGTTTCTTATGTCAATTTCGTCTCCATAAATAGCTTGAACGATTGAATTTTCAATCCCGTCATTTTACAAGTGTCCGTCTGTCCCCTTTCTTATCTCGAATACCGTTACTCGTAGAGATATGCGGTAAACGGCGTTTTGTTTCTACTGGTTAGATGGTCCCAAGAAAACTATTATAATCTTCATATAGTCCGGAGTTCGAATACAGTAAACAGTTATATTTTCCCATAAGTTTACAAGGGATTTTAGATTTTTCAAAGCACAATTTTTTTTCCTTCATTCATCAAAATTCGTCAATACCAATTTACAAACGGACTTTATATTCTGTTGTTATGTAAATGTTTTATTGCATCAATAAACAATTCTAATTCTATGTACCGATTTTCTTCGTATTTGTTTCACTCGACGGAAAAAATTGTACACTATCTTATTCTTGCAATGTTTACATGTTACACGGTCGAAGCATTCAGGAAAATGCAGTTGTTTTCGAAATTTTCTGGAAATTTCGTACTCTTTCCGAACGTTGCCAAGGCGATCATCATTGTTGCCTCCGATTCAATTACTGTCAATGAATTCTTCAAATTGGTGAAAGAAAAGCGTTAATCGCTTCGCACATTTTTTAAGCAAACTTTATAAATAGCAACGTAAATATTTACGGATAATTATTCAGTTAATAGATTTTGAGAAGTGTTTCTATCGATTGATCAAAGGAATTGAATATTCATTCACCGTTTGAATGCTGGAATCTTACCTTTTTGTAAGTAAAACCATCATATTATATGTCGATCATGCTAATTAACTCAAATAGGCTCACGTATAAATTTAAAATTAGATGAGAATAGAGACATACGCTTTTTTAAACACATTACATGGTTATCTTTTCTTCATTGATAATCTAAATAAATGATTTCATTGATCTCTTATAATAGTAATAGAAGTGCTGGTTCGTTGGGCAGTTCGATGGTGATCATATAAAAATGCGAATAACTCAAAAAAATCTGATGTGGCCAACACATGACTTTCTCCATATTTGGGGTATAGATATTTAAATTATTATGAGTAGCATTATAAGGCAAAATTATTATTTCGTATCGTAAAAGAAGACACGTCGTTGCCGTAAATTACGTATACAGTAAAACTCGTTTAATACGTATTTGAGGGGACCGACTCATTACTTCGTTATAAGCGTGACTTCGTTATATACGAGAAACATGGTTTTTGGCCTATACATCCCATATAACACGTTTACACATACAGTAAAAGCTGCGCTATCCGGCTATTTAGAATCGGCCACCCTTAGATACCAGCAATTACACAAATACAATTCATTCTGTATCTCTTTTTCTTTTTTTATGAATTTTTGTGTGAATTGTATTTGTTTAATACCACAACTTCCACTTTAAAATTTCTTAAAATATAAGATGTATATATTACGTATTTACTCCGTATACTTCTGTGACTGCCGAGTAAGCATGGCGTTTTTGGTTACGTAGGCCATTTGCATTGTCTAGATGTTTTGGTGTACTTCTACAATTTCCAGTTTTATCGCTTTTTTACTTAAAAAATTACCCATCCATTGAATATGGCATCAAAATAAATACCTAAAAGAGAGGAACAGGAAAGAAAAGGTTGGTTTAACGCTAACACAAAAGCTAGAGCTGATCAAACGAACTGATAAGGAAAAAATTCAGCAGCCATAGAAAAAGAATTCAACATCGGATCTGCCACGCTCTACGATATCAAGGCTCATAAGGCTAAATTAATGAAATTTGTGTCATCTTCTGAGACGAGTAAATCAATTAATAAACATCATACGCTTCATAAGCCAAAAATTGAGGAACTGGATAAAATATTATATGACTGGTTTTCACAGAAATGTTCAGAAGAATTAAATAATTTCGTCCTTTTCTAATAGAGTAAACTTCCCGGACGCCCTAAACTTTTCAATACTATTTTTGTTTTGCATGTAAATAAGAATGGGTAAATAGTGTCTATATCTAACTACGTGTGAAAGAATTAAAATGGAAAATGCAAACGTCATGCATAGTTATGTTTGGGGAGTACGATAGTGAACCTCAGCCCAATTTTGTTTGGTTATTGCTAAATTTTCGATGTCAAAATCGAAAATCGCTCCCCTAACCGGATATTTCTCCTAATCGGCTTTCCACAATCCCCAAGATAGCCGGATAACACAGCTTTTACTGTATTTGCAGTGAGTCGACTTCAATGCCGTATGCAAAGAGATGCTTATCAACTTCGCGGCATGTAAAATGTTCGACTGCTATTACATACGATTTTTTAAATGGTCAATTAATATTATTATTATGGTCATTAATTTACATAAACATTTCACATTTTTAATATCAATTTCAAAACAAAGGGAGCGTGGAAATTCGTATGGAAGGGGTAGATGGAGGAAGGGGACCTCTACGAACAAGTGCGCGGTAAACGGACGGTAACTATTCAGTACTTATCGCTCTGCTCGCCAAATTCGTTATATATGGGGCATTTTTTGCCACGGGACCAAACATTTGTTCGTTACAGCCGAGAATTCGTAAAATGCGTGTTCGTTACATCCGAGAAATTTAACCAATGCCCTTATGGAGAAGTTCAAGGGACCGAGACATTTCTTCGTTATAGCCGAGATTTCGTTTTAGGCGTGATCGTTATAAACGAGTTTTACTGTATTTTGAATGTTTACAGAATTCACCGCTACATGGTGTTGGCGCTGTAGGCTGGTATTAAGAAAAAGCGAAATATATCCGAAATGGATGGTTCTACGAAAATTAGTTTCAAACAAAACTTGGAAGAAATATTATTCTCTACAACTTTGGTCCTTACGAAGATTACCAATAACGATGTTGTTAAGGAGATATTTAACGGAAACCGAAAAACCGGTTATTTATAAATAACTCCTAAACAATAACTCCTATAGAAAATTGTTTCAAATGAAAACTGTAGGAAATTACATTCTCTATAACATTTGTACAGAATTGTATATACAATAATGATGTTTTAACGGAGAAATATCGCAAAAACCGAATCGGGTTTCGAATAAACCGCGACTTCCGGTTATCCGTTATTGTCCAAAAACTAATCAGTTCTTTGTGCTCATGTTAAAGTGTTATATATGAAGTTTGGTAACGATATCATATGTACTTTTTGATTTAGAGCGCCCACACTAACATACACACACACACACATACACACACACACACACAGACATCATTCCGAAAATAGTCTAAACGTGTTCTAGGGACCTCAAAACATGTATTTCCGTTGAAATCTCAAAGTCGATTTTTTTCATGAATACAATACTTTCCCATTACTACGTATGGAGAAAGTAAAAAGTAATGATGTAGAAATTAATTTGGCAGGATTACTCGATTTATATATTTTAAGGTGTTGGCAGAAGAAATCGCGATAAAAGTCCCGCGTTTGGCTCCGAGGAAGACCTTTCCTTTACCCACAAGGTAACACGTAAAAATCGACTATTTGGCTTTCAGACTTTCATTCATGTTGTGATTAAAATTAGGAAGAATTAACATACGAACTTCGGATTTAAACAGTTTTGAAGAGAACATTACAAATATTCTTATTCTGTTCTTCTTTTTCCGCTTACAGTTTGAAATTGATCATGTTAAACGATTAATTCAGATATTCTGAGGAAATCTTGCCATTTTAACGAGTTGTTGCCTTGCCTACCAATTACATTGTTAGACCTTTTTATCATATTGTTACTTCAAACCTGATGGTTGTAAGCGTGCTTTCAATGCATTTAATGAGAGAGGGGGAGAGGAAGGGAGAGGGAAATGAGAGAGAGGGGGAGGGAGAAAGGGGAAGAGAGTGGGAGAGGGTGAGAGATGGGAAGGGTAACGCGACATTTCCTCACCTTAGGAGGAGGGGGAGCAATGTAGTGGAATGGGGAGGGGACCAAGCTGGCAACGCTGTCCGCTACCTCTCTCTCTCTCCCTCTTGAGGTGAGGAAATGTCGTACAGCCATGGGAAGAGAGGGGATCTCCATAAATAGCTTGAACGATTGAATTTTTACTCCCGTCATTTTGTCGGGCTATACACTAGTGACTAGTCTCTCTATATTATAAAATCGTAATGGTCATGATGCGTAATGCTCTAATTTTGTGAATAACTCAATTAGAAATAAACTCAGAAGCCTGAAATTTCTCAGGATTTCAGTGTTGATGAATCATTACGTTATGACTAAAAAATTTCGAAAAATGTCACTGGTTCGACTCCAGAGGATGAATGTCGTTTCCCGTAAGATAACACGTAAAAATTACCTTTTTGGTTTGAAAGCTTTCATTCTTTTACCAATTAAAATAACTTAAAATTAACTTATCGACACAAAATTCGCGCTAAAACACGCCAAAATGAATGAGGATTCTTATTCTTACAGTCAAATACTCAATGTCATAGCTCATATTTTGAATTTATACTCGAGATTTGGTAAATTTTTTAACATGTCAATAATAAGATTCCATGGTTACCGGTATTGTTGTCCTCGGTAATTTTCCTGCATATGGACTTAAATAAAGGCTTAAAGATCGAAAATAAGATTAAAACTTGCTCGAAATGACCGGGGATATGAATTTAATGCAAATATATCGAACACAGTATTCATGTTATTTATATCTTTACTTTCTCCATACATAGTATGGAGAAAGTATTGTGATCACGAAAAAATATACTTCGAGATTTCAACGGAAATACACGTTTTGAGGTCCCTAGAACACGTTTAGACTATTTTCGATATAATGTCTATGTGTGTGTCTGTGTGGATGTATGTGATTGTGGGCGCTCTAACTCAAAAAGTACTTGTCATATTAATACCAAATTTCATATATAACACTTTAGCGTGAGCACAAAGAACTGATTAGTTTTTGGACAATATCGGTTAACCGGAAATCGAGATTTATTCGAAACCCGATTCGGTTTTTGCGATATTACTCCGATAATACATAATTATTTTATACATTGACCATTAAAAAATGTAGAAAATATAATTTCCTACATTTTCTATTTTAAACAATTTTCAATAGCAGTTTTTTTAAGGAATTATTTATAAATAATCGGTTTTTCGTGGTCCGTCAGATATCTCCTTAAAAACAACGTTATTGGTAATCTTCGTAAGGACCAAAGTTGTAGAGAATAATATTTCTTCCAAGTTTTGTTTGAAACAAATTTTCGTAGAACCATCCATTTCGGAGATATTTTGTTTTTTACTTTCTCCATACGTTGTAATTAGGTTTGCAACTTTTAGATCTTCATGAACCGGAGATGTTGTTATGGGTTGCCTAATTTAATACATTCATAACCCGGAGTTTGATTGAAACCTGGATACTTTAGAAGAAACTCAAGAGGAATTAAATGTAATGATAAATATCATTCTATATCGACTCTTCTTACAGAGGATATAGGAGATAGGATATATATATATATATATATATATATATATATATATATATATATATATATATATATATATATATATATATAGGAGGATACTAATGTCTGGCCCAAACTACAATACTTGGTGACCTGGAATTTAATACATAGGTGAACCGAAAAAAATAATCGGAGGAATAATTCGAAAATTGCAACAATGTGCATTATTTTGGCCGCTAAAAATTATAAACCATTTTACTAACATTTCATGGGTTAGGTATTTCTAAATGCGCTATCAAGCTGAAATTTTTTCTACCTGTAGAATTCGCCAAATAATGAAAACGGGAAAATATAAATTTAAAAATTTTTATTCGTTCTGCCGTAATAAATTCTCAAATGTTTAACAAATTGACTAATTTTTATGTACTTTCTGGAGATCCAGGAAGCTGAAAATTTTAACAGAGTTAGGAAGTAATGTTCCGGTGGTAAATAACATTGAAAATTTTAGAAATATTTATTGCTGTGGCTGTTAAAAATTAATAAAATTTAAACAATGAAATTCTTATAAATGCACTTCTAGAGGTTCTATATACATGAAATTTTGCGTAAATGTGAGCTGTTCCTAAGAAATGCAGAAAACCTATAAATGTTTTATAATTATAAATTTTAGGGGTTGTTTATACCCCAAAATTTTCAAAACAAAAAAACGTAATTCGGAGCCAAGATGCGAACTTATATATTGAATATTCTTTTTCGGCTTTTATTTTCACTTTAAGTTGAGAGAAAATGCTTGCAGAATGCAAGCACACATTTACTTGTATACAATATTCTTAAAGGCACTCATGATTTTAGGCATATTTTTAAAAAATCATTATTTTTTAAAATATCGCTAATTAACGAAATTGTAAGAACATCGTCAATTTGTTTTTGTATAAAACAGAATACAATGGAAAATGAAGTGCAAACTATCTTAATTCGAATCATTTATGAAAAAGTCATAAAAAGGGCTTTCCGCTGCAATCGAAATTGAACCGGAGATTTGTGCTACTCACCCGGAGACCGGAGATTATGGCGATGACCCTTCGGCCCGAAAGCCGGAGGTTGGCAACCCTAATTGAGAACCAAATTTAACCATGAATAATCACGGATCTGTCTAGGGACAGACTATCTATGATGATGATAATGATAAAAGAGACGTTCTTCAGTTCCCTATTATAGGTCAAGTATATATAATAAATAAGATTGGACGAAAAATTCTTGCCTTTCATTATTAGACAATATGAAAGATTGCAAAGGATAAATAATATTCAACGTCGTGATTACCAATTTCTTTAATACCATATACAGAATAACGAAAACGGTTCTGCTTCGTACAACGTTACATTATTCAAAATATTTTTACAGTTACATCTACATCTACATAATACCCTGCAAATCACCAGATTGGTGGGTGGCAGGGAGTGCAGCATACCAATACCTACATAGTCGTTATAAACATTTTAAAGAAAAACCACCGTGATATGTCATTGAAGAAGGAACGGGCGGTTCTCTGCAATGTTATATCCAAGTAATTATTTGAGAAAAATCGCCATGGCAACAAGGAGTTTATCACAATGAGCAGTCAATAAATAAACACTCGAATATCATAATTCAAAATGGCATACTTAGTTGAGCGGGGTGTTAAATTTAAGTGAACAGAGCGTGATTTGTCAGCGCCTACTTGAATCAGATGATACAGTATTCGAAAGCCTTTTTTGCCAGGAGAGAGTTTAATGGAATGTGGAAGGAAAAGGCTACACCTTAATAGTTTTTCTAAAATATTATCTTAATTGTTTTTAATGCACAACAGTCATAAATAAAAATAACTCACTCGAGGCTTAGCCGCCTGTTTGTATTTCAGCAAAATAGTATCCTAACAAATACTGCTGATTGTAAAAATTAATGTGTTTGCGTTTACTTTAAATGTTCTACTTTTATCCCTTTAAAAATGCTCTTCTTTTAGACGTGAACCACAATAATAAAACGCTCATTTTTAATCGCCCAACAAAAATAAGCGTAAAGCTATCTACATTTCAATTATACAATCGTAAACA
Source organism: Uropetala carovei (assembly GCA_036926305.1). Classification (NCBI taxonomy): domain Eukaryota; kingdom Metazoa; phylum Arthropoda; class Insecta; order Odonata; family Petaluridae; genus Uropetala; species Uropetala carovei. The sequence continues at coordinate 3,942,210 of JAXCHB010000075.1, forward strand.
AATTCAGAGGTATATTATCACAGGTTTTCGTTCTTTTCTATCCTTGGAATAAATATCACTACAATTATATCACCAAATTTAGTATCAAACTCCAACATGGAACGTCGGACAAATGGGCACCCGCTGCGACTGCATTCGAATTTAATGAAAATATGTAGAACCACCTAAGGTATCCTTATAAATATTTTGAGGTTTCCCATGTGGACGCAAGCCGTAGGTACTGTCGCGTCGCTCCCGTACTGTCGGGAAACTAAGAGAGGACAACAAATGACGCACTATTTGCAGATACACTCCGGTCGCAACAGAAGCAGTGATCATTGAGAGAGCAAGGGAGGGGGAGATGTAATGGAGGGGTTGATGGGGTGTTGTAGAGGGATATGGGGTGTTGTAGGGGGAGATGGCGTGTGGTAGGGGGAGATGGGGTGTTGTAGGGAGAGATGGGGTGTTGTAGGGTTGATGGAATGTTGTAGAGGGATATGGGGTGTTGTAGGGGGAGATGGGGTGTTGTAGGGGGAGAGGTAATGGTGTCCATTCAACGTTCTGACATAATCTTCCAGCGAAGAAGGACATATGAGGCGATACGTAGAATAGCCAAGATGGCCACTAGGGCGAGGATGTCGATGAGGAAGTGACCGCCTTCCATGTCCACCTGAAACAGACAGAGAGTATTAGCCATAGAAATGACGGAATTTCGATTTATAAGAAATCGCTGCAGCATACAATTAATACAATTATTCGTATACATAATGGCCACGCAATAATGCCATTGGACTCGTGCCGGTAACGCTGCTGCTTCTGCTGTTAGCAGGGAAAACACGGCCATAGGTGAGCGTAAATCACGATATACAGTAAAACCTGGTTAATTCGAAATTCACGGCACCAAAGAAAAAGCATTTCGAATTACGAAGAACCTCTATAATTCGAAATTTACAAAAAAGCGTGATTTATCAAATTTAAAAAATGCAAATATAAATTACAGAAAAACAAAAGAATGTGGCTCCATATTAAAATACAGAAAAAAGGATGTACTACACATGCATACCTCAAAATATGATGTCGATGAATAAAAATCAAGTTTAGGATTGCTCATTTAAACATTGAAACATATATGAACATATAATTAAACCACTAAAATGTTAATAATGTCTTTCACTTATTTCAACTGAAAAGTAAATAAACAAAAGTGTGTAATAAAATATTAATTTAAATTTATTTTTAAAAGTTGGTTATTTTCCCGTTTCAATTTTAGGGCACTCCCTAGCGCAATGTGTTGCATAATGGCATCAACTTTTTCAAGATATTCATCGGCACGTCTGGCATCCCGGACACGTACCTTTGAAGGGTATCTTAAGCTTTTAAAACATCCTCCTTAGATGGCAATGGCACATCCACCCTAGCATCGACGTTATCCACATCGTCTTCTTCGTCGCTATCACTCGCAACGGTTTCCGATTCGTCGATCGTGGGGTCATACACAACCGACGTAGCCAAGTCATTATCAAAGGAAACAAAGTCTCCGAAACTGACAGGCCCCAATACATTACTGTCGATTACTTCCTCCACTTCTGTACCTTGGAACACTTCTGCCGGATGCGAAGATAGCCCGCTTTTCTTAAAACAGTTGGCGATGGTTTGAGGAGTCACCAATTGCCACGCCGATGACAAGGCCCGGCACGCGTCTAAAATCGTCCATTTTCGTAAATCATCCTGCGAACATCCATTTGTAATTTGTACCAAGTATGACGACAATAGTTTTTTTTCTGTAATGACTCTTTAAATTTTGAATGATGCCCTGGTCGAGTGGCCGCAGAACACTGGTTGTGTTCGGCGGAAAATACAGCAACTCAACATTGGGCGTATTTATCTGAACCACATGTTGAGCAGAACAGTTGTCTAGTGTCAACAAAATTTTACGATTTTGCACTGCCACACGTTTTTGCATTCTTATTAAAAAGCTTTTGAATATGTCTGTTGTCATCCACACCTTTTTGTTATGCTCGTAAATTATCGGCAAATAATCACGATTAATACATTTGAAACAGCGTGGGTTGCCATATTTTCCGATGATTACAAGTTTTTCTTTATTCGACCCATCCATATTTGTGCAGAGCACGGCGCGGCGGTGAGACGCTCCTTACTACGTTTGCCGCCGTGACATTTTTCGCCTCGGAGAGCCAAAGTACGATCGGGCAACATCTTGAAAAAAAATGCGTTTCATCCATATTAAAAATGTCTTTGGGCGTGTACTTCTCCAAAACATGTTTATTACTTTGCAGCCAGGTCGTCACTTCCTCTTCGTTAATTTTTTGGGCATCACCACGTACTGCGAGACAAACAATATTGTGGCGTCTTTAAAACCATCCAACCACCCATTGGACGCTTTAAAATCTTCAATGTTCAAAGCGTTCGCAAGACTTCTTGATTTTTCAATGAGCACCGGGCTTGTCACAGGTAAATTCGCCACTTGTACTTGTGAAAAAAAATCGGACAGTTCTTCTTCGAGGTCTTCGTTTTTCGCAGGCCGTGAACGCTGACGTGTAGCGCTCCCTTTAAATTTATAAAAACTTTCTTCAATCTTCGCCCGATTCTTTAAAATTGTAGATAAAGACGAGTTCGGAATCCCATACTTTGAGGCCAGGTTTCCTTTCGATTCTAACTTCTTGTCAATGTCTTGCAGCAAAGACATTTTTTCAGCAAGAGTAAGAGTCTTATATACACCACGAACCGGAGCCATTGGAGGGTATATTTAAAAAAAATATTTTATAGCAATAAATTTAAATATAGTCTCTCTTGCAGTTATTAAACTAAGAATACTATTTAAACTAGTAACTAACAATGATGAAAAATACAATCTAATACGAAACAACGAACCAAAGGAATATTTGAACGCGTTTTCCACACAAAACTCTCAAAACAGTAGATAAATTGAGGGGATGGACTGAAACTTGTGACAATACCCAACGCCCAGTCGGTATGATCACGATCGCACGTTTGTAAATAAGTCGGCATAGGGGCAGGAATATTTTTGTAAATTTCATTTAGTTTCTTTTTGGTAAGTTTTATTTCGAATTATGTCGACAAAAATGCATTGATATTCCGAGAATCGGGCAAACTTTTTTTCGAATTACGAATTATAGAGATTTTCGAATTATTGAAACACATTTGTATGAAATTGGCTTTTTCGGTCTTTCAAGTGTTAAAAAATTTCGAATTACGTCGAATTTCGAAATATAGAGGTTCGAATTAACCAGGTTTTACTGTATTCTTATTTAATGAGAATGGACGCATTTTAACAAAACTCCCCACAGCCATTTTTAACTAAATGAACGTTTTCTGAAAATCGACAAGAATAAATTACTCTTAGCTTCTATAAGATTATGCATCTTTTTTTACCATTAATAACAGTAAACGAGAAAACGTTTTCTTTTGTAACTATGAAAATGCTCGTCTACCTTTCACAAAAATAAAGCTTTAACCCTCTACGACGAAGGAGTTTTTAATAATTCCCTCGTCAGCGGACGAAGTAGTTTTTCGAAAAAACACGGAAAAGATTCCAAAACGTGAAATTTGGAAAAATTTCAAAAAATCATATCTTTCGATTTTTTACTGTATTTTGATGAAATTTTTTATATAGTTACATAAAACAGAAAAGTTTTAAACAGTATCATTTAAAATATCATGCGTCACACACAAACATTGCTACATAGAAGCGAATGAACAGTAATCGCTTAATGTTATGGTGCGCGTTCGCGGTTAATATAACTTTCAGCATAGCGTGAACTATGAAAGGTATTGACATGAAATCTTATTCAAAGAAATATATAAATATTACTAAACATTTCATCGCTGAATGTACCTATCTAAACCAATTAGGTGAAAAGTTTGTCGCATGTCAACTTTTCCATGTCTTGACTGGAAATTTTTAACTAAATGTTGTATTTATGATGTTTTGAAGGTGTTTCATTAATAATATAGACGTTTTTGTTACACAGTCATCATTCTTAACCATTACAGAAGTCACATAGAAAAAATGGTTACATTTCATTCATTAGAAGCGGAGATACGATGTTGCATATATCTTAAATGCTTTTAGGCGCAGAATACGGAAAACTTTTAAAAGGTACATATTAGCTCACAAGTCTTTTCCCGATTGTTTTAGAAAATGTGGACATGCATGATTGAAAAGAGCATAAAATTTACTTTAGACTCGAAACATACTATCTAATAAGCTTCTCTGTGAAAAGATATCAATGTTTTATATATCTTCTGGGAAGGGAACTCAAACTACAATGGAACGAACCTTTCAGTGGGCTTGTGAAGTAAAATGCAGCAAAGTACAGAGAGAGCCGATTATGACAGGAGGACTCTTGGTGAATTGAAAAGCGATTTTAGATGCATCTCAAGTAGGCTGTGTGTATATAATATATAGGAGACCTTTCTCCTTCGTAACTCAAGCAGCGAAGACTTTCTCGCAAGGCTCAACAAAGATAAAAAGATGTGGTAGGGAAAAGATTATAGTTCTTCTGTGAGAATGCCCAACTTCAAAAGCCAAAGAATCATTCCTAGTGCACTGAAAAGCGATTTTTAGAAGCGGAAACACGGTAATGTTGTGGGAAAATGATAATTTCAACGCAAACTTTCACCTAGATTATAAAATACAATAAAAATAGTAAACTACAGGACGTGCATTACTGAGGAGGGCAAAGCTTCCTCTATCAAAGTACGTATAGATTATTCAGATTGACGAATCTGCCTTGCGTAATTACGCAAAAGAATGTGTTGGTGCGCCGAATTTTCGGGGCAGAATGGAAAATTTCAACGCAAACTTTCACCTAGATTATAAAATACAGTAACAAAAGTAAAATTACAGGACTTGCTTTACTGAAGAAGCCAAAGCTTCCTCTATCAAAATACGTATAGCTTATTCAGATTAACGAATCTCCCTTGCGTAATTAGCGAATTTTCGGGGCAAAAACGAACATTTCACCGCAAACTTTCACGTACATTATAAAAACTATATTAAAATTACAAGATATGCATTAGTAGAAAGGCCAAAGCTTCCTATTTCAAAATATATAGAGGATATTAATATTTATGAATATCCCTTGCGTCAGTAGACAATAAAATGTGGTGAAGCTCCGTATTATCTGCGCAAAAATGAAAATTTCATTGCAAACTTTAACGTAGATTATAAAAACTACATTAAAATTACAAGATATGCATTACTAGAAAGGCCAAAGCTTCCTCTTTCAAAATATATAAAGATTATTAACTCCTCAACGCCGAGCGACGCGTCGCGACGTGGCCTGCACGTCCAAGAAGAACTTCTTATGTCGCCGAGCGACGCGACGTGTCCTGCACGTCCGAGAAAGTGCTTGCTTTCTTTACTGTTTAACTCACTTAATATTCCACACATCTATAAAACCATTATATATTTTGAAGGAGGAAACTTTGAGCTTTCCTGTAATGAATGTCACATAATTTTACTATTGTTTCTTTATTTTATAATCTACGTCAAGTTTTGCGATGAAATTTTCATTTTTGCGCAGAAAATACGGAGCGTCGCCACCTTTTATTGTCTATCGACGCAACGAATATTCGTAAATCTTAATAACATTTATATATTTTAAAAGAGGAAGCTTTGCCCTTTCTAGTAATGCATATATTGTAATTTAAATGTAGTTTTTATAATCTACGTTAAAGTTTCCAATGAAATTTTCATTTTTGCCCTGAGAAATTGATGCGCCACCACCTTTTATTGTGTATTGACGCAAGGAATATTCGTAAGTCTTAAAAACCTTTAAACATTTTGGAAGAGGAAGTTTTAACCTTTCTAGTAATGCACATATTGTAATTTTAATATAGTTTTTATGATCTATGTGAATGTTTGCGTTGAAATTTTCGTTTTTGCCCCAAAAATTCGGTACTTACGCAAGGGATATTCGTCAATCCGAATAAGATATATGTATTTTGATAGAGGAAGCTTGTGCCTTTTTAGTAATGAATGAATTGTAATTTTACTGTTGTTCTAACATTTTATATTCAACGTGAAAATTTGCGGTGAAATTTTCGTTTCTGCGCCAAAAAGCTGGAGCGCAACCACATACTTTTGTCTAAATACGCAAGGCATATTCGTCCATCTGAATATGCTGTACGTACTTTGATAGAGGAAGCATTGGCCTTTTCAGTAATGCATGAATTGTAATTTTACTTTGTTCTAATATTTCAACGTGATAGTTTGCGATGAAATTCTCATTTTCCCACAAGATTACGGTTCCTCTTTTCACTTTCTCGAAGAGGAAATATAATCTTTTCCCTTGTATCTTTGTGGAGCCTTGTGAGAAAATTGTTCGTCTGCTTGAGTTAAGAAAGAAATGTCTCCTATTTATTATATACACACAACCTACTTGAGATGCTTCTAAAAATCGCTTTTCAAATCACGAAGAATGCTTTCCTCTTCAACTACCGGCTTGCTCCGCTATTTGTATTGTTTGCAGTGTTTACCTATAAAGTCCTTCCGTCCCCCAGAAACACGAAACGGCGCGTTAAAATGAAAGGCTAACTCAAAACCGTAACATGACTGATATTTTAGTGAATCAATAAGTATGTTTTATCGATATTTAACATTAGGGAAAACTAAATAAAACAGCGCATTAAAATCAATTTTTGACATAAATATACATTTTTGATTGATTACAATAATAATAAATGCAATTTATGGACAATCTATAATAATAATAATACACAGTTTTTGTCTTTCGTATTCTGTTCATATTTTCCGCCTACAGTTCGAAACCGCACATGTTAAAAGTTTATTTTACATATTTTGTAGAAATCTTGTCATTTTAACGGGATGTTGTCTTGGCTACCAATTATATTGTTAGTCCTCAATCCTTGTGAAGTGAGCGTGCTTTGAATGCTTATAATACGAGATAGAGAGGGAGAGAGATGGATGGTAACAGAGGGGGAGTGAGGTAAAGAGGGAGGGGAGGGGGGAGGGAATGAGGGGGAGGAGAGGGGATTAGGGTACCTACGTGCCCAAAGCGAGCGGCGCACAGTGGGACAAATTACGGAAAAGCTGGTCATAAATAAAAAAATCAAAATGTCAGATATTTCCTGTTTCTTATTCTAAATGTAGTCTAAAACGACCTACGCACAAAGTATCGGTAATAAAACACTCCTTTTGTGCAATCTCTTGACATTGTATCATTTCAAAATTGGTGACCTACAGTAACGTTTGCTTGGCGTCTAGTAGCGTGTGAGTCACATCGTTGTGGTTTGCCTTCGTTAATTCCTTTTAACACTTATATTGTGACATAACTTTAATATGGATTCTGTTGCTGGAGGTATGATAAAACTTCATTGTACATTTTAAAACTTTAATCCCGTTCATTTGTATTTTTTTAAGGTTTTTTCTTTGACTAAGCATAAAATTTAAAATACTTATGTAAATATTTTGTTCTTAAGGACTTTTAGTATAGTATTAAGCTTTATTAAACAAACTTTTATACTGGGTAATAAAGCGTAGGCATTCTATTTTCTGAAAATGTAAAAACATTTTGCGCATATTTGCGCCAATAAAAATTTTACTTGTTTATATACGTTGGTGCGACACTATAAATTTGAGCTGATATTTATCATAAAATATTAGTTGACAGTATGATAACTAACAAATTAAAAAACTATATTCATTATAAATAAACTTCTATGTAATGCGGCGTACTGCAAACATGCTGAAATTAATACAATTCTACGGTAAAATCTTTATTTTCTATTATTAACAAATAATTTTTTACGGTACAAGAAAAGGCGCTAATATATTCTCGCTGCAACAGTAACAATGCTTTTAACGCTTTATAAATGTTCAAAATTCATTTTAGCAATGAGAAATTAATATGTTTTAAACTACTTTAGTACTGAGAAATTGTTCGTTTTTTTGAAGCGTTGCTTAATTTGTCATACAAGATGCCTATTAAAAAATGGCAGGCGCAAACTGACAATGAGATTGAAAAAAAAATCAGTGGCGGTAAACAAAGAAAGAATTCAAATGGAATTTAAAAAACAATTGGCCCTTCTTGTTCGGCCAAAACCGGGCTATGGAAGTGCTAATGATGGTAATACTGCCCGCACATTTTTCGCAAATCCAGAAATATCTTCATCGATTACAGGAGTTGATTTTCAAATAATCAAGAGATTTGGAACCATACTTCAGTCTTTGTCATCCGGGAATGACATAAATATAACTGCTTTTAAAGACTATGCAGTATCAACAGCAAGACTATTCGTGGAAAAGTACTCTTGGTACAACATGCCGACTACTATACGCAAAATTTTAATTCATAGCGCTCAGGTCATATCTGCGAGCATATTACCTATAGGGCAGTTATCGGAGGAGGCGCAGGAAGCCAGAAATAAGGACATTAAAATTTTCCGTGAGGGATTTTCACGTAAGACGTCTAGAAGGAAGACAATAGAGGATCTCATCAAGAGACTTCTCATATCTTCTGATCCTCTCATTTCTAGCATGAAGAAACCACCTCAAAAGAAAAAAACGCCTTTCCCTAAAGAAGTTTTGTTATTGTTGACATCTCCTAAGATCGAATTATCTGAAACTGAAAAGGAGGAAACAGATTCGTATGATTCCGAAAACAGTGATAGCGATTAATTTAGTATATTATGTAAATAATTTTATCTTTGTAAAAACGATTTCAGTAATTAATTTCCTGCGTTTCTGAATACATTTTATCTGTGTGAACACGATGGCAGTAATTTAGTTTGTACATTTTGTAAGTAACGATCTAGTTCTTTAAGAACAATGTCCTCTTAATTAATACATTTTATCTTTGTGAACACGATGACAATAATTATGTTTGTACATTTTGTAAATAACGATCTAGTTCTATAAGATCAATGTCGTCTTAAGTAATCTTTTGTGGTTTGTAAACCTCATGATTTTTTAAAATGTTGCAAATACAATTTGAATATACCAAGTAAATTAGATTAATTTTTTTACTATTAGCATAATTCACATTCGTAATTGTTATGCATTTTGTTTTTAATATATTTTACATCATTACTGGTAAATAGTAAGAAGCTAAAATATTGCTACATGTACCGATTGAATACAATTGCATTATAGTTTTCAACTTCATATCAATGCGATTGGATAAATTTAAGTATATTGCGTTTCTTGAAATTTGACGTATGAAATGCGCTTCAAAGCGTTAAAATTTCGCCAAATTTTGTTATTTACATTATTTCTTCTCAATAGTGCCTCATTATTTGACTTTAGGTGAGAATATATACCTTCCCTATTTATGACCATCTTTTTGGTAATCCGTCCCACTGTGCGGCGCCTTCTCGATGCATGCATCCTTCGTACGAAGAGCCGAGAAATGATGGAACGGTGCCGCGGAGTTTGATTTCACAAAAAAAGCCTATATGTACTAACATTTAGGGACTCAATATCATAAGATATCGTATAGAGGGTTGGATTATCTTATGCTTATTCTTACGATCATTTGCGCTTCCGGGCGAAGTGGGTTGGGTTCCACGGACCTACGCGGTTTCGATTTCTCAAGATGACCCATATAAACCCATATAGTGCGTGTAGACGACGAAACGGTCACGCTCGGATATGATTCACGGTATCCTTTCAAAGACTTCGCTTACAAGAGATATGTTTACGATGCTATAATGTAAATTTCATGCTGAATCCAATTACGCATGTGTACATTTTCTAAAACAATCGGAAAAAGACTTGTGAGCTAATATGTAACTTTTAAAAGTTTTCCGTATTCTGCGCCTAAAAGCATTTAAGATATATGCAACATCGTATCTCCGCTTCTAATGAATTACTGTTCATTCGCTTCTATGTAGCAATGTTTGTGTGTGACGCATGATATTTTAAATGATGCTGTTTAAAAGTTCATCTTTTATGTAACTACATAAAAAATTTCGTCAAAAAACATTGAAAACATCAAGAGTTACGAGTTTTTTAAAGTTTTTCGCAACTTTTTCGTGTTTTTCAAAAAACTCCTTCGTCCGCTGAGGAGGGAATTATTAAAAACTCCTCCGTCGTAGAGGGGTTAAAATTTACGAATATTCCTTGCGTCAATAGACAAAAGAAGGTGGTGGGGCTCCGTATTTTCTGCGAAAAAGTGAAAATTTCATCGCAAACTTTGACGTAGATTATAAAATATAGAAAAACTAGTAATATAATTTGACATGCATTCCAGGAAAGCCCAAAGTTTCCTCTTTCAAAATATATTATGGTTTTAGAGATGTATGAAATATTAAGTGAGTTAAACAGTAAGGAAAGCAAGCACTACTTCGGACGTGCAGAACACGTCGCTCGGCGTTGAGGGGTTAATATAGAATTTCTAACGATTTATAAAGGCCGCATTCATCCCTTTGATAGGCCGTTTGCCATGCCTTCGATAGATAATCTAGGAAAACCAGTTGCGATTATCAAAGTAAGTACAGATAAACATGGCGACTCTGTTGGTGCAATTAGCACACTTAAAGTTTTATAGTTACAGTAGTTTTTTCGCATAACTTCTAAAATACTAACTATTAGGTGAGCACGATAGCCCTCATGGGTCTGTTCCTTATTATTTAACTAATTATAAGTAGACATTCTCAGAGGCATTGAATCTATCATTAAAATATTTATTCAACTGTAAGATAAATGTTTATCTTTCGTTTTATCCGAAGATCGCAACAATATTAAAATGGTCATAGAATTAAAAGCGAAAAGCTATATAAATAATTATACTTCAGGTTCACGTCAGAATCGTCGTTTTGAGCAGTGTTTGTCAACCGGTGATGAGCCGCTCCTTGGCGGGGCGCAAATGGAGTTAAGGTTGCAGTGAAATTAAAAAAAAAATTTAATCGGTTAGCAACCAGTGTCTTATTTACACACAGGCAACATAGGTTTTCTTTAAATAATAAACAAATTTTGAATTATATAACCTCATTTAGGAATACACTAGCATAGTGTCCGTCAGTTATGACGGGATTATTCGAAAAAATACACAAACTTTAAATTTCATATTTTACGTTATATTCCAGGTAGTACTATGGAAAAAATCCGACGAATACACACAGAATAGGCCTTAAATAATTAATTCTCTTATTCGATGGTAGTTTAATAGGTCATTTTTCCGGTGTGGAATAAACAGTAATGTGGCGACCACCTCAGTCGTATCTCGAAAGGGGCGCCACAATTGGACTACGACGAACATCTATCCAAAAATATTAAGTATTGTTTTCGATTTCGTTTATTCCTTTTTAAACAATGTTGCAACAGTTCGTATTTTATATGTTTATGCCGAGTTGGCCTTGTGCTGCGCTTCAGGGTTGCGAGATAATTTAAACAAACTGGAAACAGCTTTCATGTGTAATTTTGGGAATATAATATTGGAGACATTCAGAGCTATTAAGTAAAAACTTTTATATCAGCATGGTAACAGAACTATACGCCTCACCTACTGGGTTTGTTTCTAATATGTGCGAACGATTTGATGAAATTGAACTAAACACTATGAATTTCTTTGGACTTTCGGAATATGTTTACAAAAATAAAGAAAAGAAGAAAAACATTATTTGATGAAATGCAAAGCAACGAAATTGGAATTGATTAGAAGAGAGAGTTTTCGAGTGAACACCTTTTAAAAAAATCTTTTATGTGCGTTCGTCCGATATTTATTTATTTGTTTGTTTGTTTATTTATATATTTTGGGGTACACCATTTTTTATTCCCTCGTATCTCTTGAACGAATGATCGGATCGTAAAGAATGTTATATTGTTTCAAAGCTTATGGCTTGCAGATGGTTTTTAGCCCATAAACAATTTTGTATCTCATCTAGATGATAAACTGTGAGTGTTCAAACTTTCCAAAAGTCTACCTCGATGCGGTGGCTCTGCACGCGTGATTGGGCGGAAAGGGACAGTTCGGTATGACTGCGGAATCGGTCGTGCGACGGGATCATTCGGCGAAGGGATTATTCGGCACTGGACAGTTCGGCGCCAGCCGTGTTCCGCACGGCACAATTCCAATATACTTCGGAGGGAATAGTGTCACGATAATATTAATATGGCAACATTTAAGTTACGAAATCTATTACGTAGAAATAAAAATGACTATACTTAAAGGAAAATAGATAGACTTTCGTGAGAAAAAGTACACGCTAAAAATTATACGACGAAAAATCACCGGATGATATTCATAATGATTTTGCACAATTAATTAATGATATTAATGTTAATTTAATACAAATGTTACTGTTAAGTTAAATTATCTGAATTGATTTCATCGAACCAATACTGTTTAAATAAAAATGATTATATTTTAAAAGAATTATCTTTCAAATTTACTTTCGTGAGAAAACGTTCACAATATACAACAATGAAGTTAACACGGCTGATTTGACTTCACCGAACCAATAACGTTTGAATAGACACGGCTAGATTTAAAACAGCTTAACTTTTAAGTCAATTTACGTGAGGGGCTTTGTAGTGTATTAAGTTAAACAATAGTATTTCTATAAATGACGACATTTTAAAGTAATTTTCTATATATAATAATAAAAAAATACACTCATAAACGATAAAACGATTTAAACACAGTATACAGACAGAGTTAAACTTGCAGCTACGAAATCTAACTTTAAATTTAATGTCCTCTGTAGATATTTATAATTTTATATAAAACTTTAAATATGAGCTATCCCTTTTTATAAGGCATACAAATATCAATACAGAAATAAACGCTGAGATATACAGAGATCCTCTGACTAAAGTTGAGAGGAAATATTTTTTTGAAAAATAGCAGAAATGAAAGAACCGATGGTTCTGAGATCTGAGAGGAGTTGGCGTTTCTCACTTCTGATATCTAAAAATAAGAACAAAATGCAGCAGTGAAAAATCTTCCTTACTTTTTGCAACCAGATCTAAGAATATTGCAGTTTATATGAAGCTTCTTCGACGAAAGTTCATAAGAAAGTGATCGGAAAAACCTCCACATTTCCAATATTAATATTATCATGACGCCATTCCCTCCAAAATATATTGGAGTTGTGCCGTACGGAGCACGGCTGGCGCCGAACTGTCCGGTGCCATCGCCGAATAGTCCGTCGCCGAACCGGTCGTGCAGAATCGGTCGTGCCGATCTGTCCTAAACATAGATTAGGGGCGTTTTAGTAGCAAGAAATTAAACTACTACATAGACACAGCATGCTGAATTCAAATCAAATTCCCGTTTTTCCGTATCACGTCAGGATTTTTCAGAAATTACAAAACAAATTTACACCAAAATCATGCGTTTATGAATGTATATGTACAGAGACATGGAGAAGTCATACGATACATAGTCTGACAGCCCCATATAAACATCATCTAAGGTAAGAAGTTATTTAAATACCTTTAAATAGGATGATTAGGGTCAGGATGTTTCCGTTTTCGCTTTGTTCCAAATGAGCGTTCCATAGATTTCGGTTATGTTCTTGACGAATAACTTCTCTTTTTAAGGTCCAACAATAGTCGGCCATCATGGACACACCATCTCTTTGATGTCCCGATGAAATCTTTCACCCTGTTCTTCACTGAGGGCTCCTAAATTTTCGGGAAAGTAATCGAGATGAGAGTGTAAAAAATGTAATTTAAACTCATGTTACATCCCAGTTTCTGCAGCTTGTCTAACATATTTCCCACGATTTTTTCATACTGGGAATCTTTTACATTGCCGAGGAACTTCTTAACGACGTTCTTGAATGCCTGAAGTTCTATTTCACTCATGGTATCAGTAAATTCGGTGTCCTTCATGAGTTGTCGAATTTGTAGTCCATCAAGTATACCCTTTTTCACTTTAGCTTCGGATACAGATGGAAACTTACGGTAGAGATATCGGAAGGACGAGCCACTCTTGTCCAGCGCTTTTACGAATTGCTTCATGATACCAAGTTTTATATGCAAAGGTGGCAATAAAACTTTCTGTGTCAACTAAACTGGCATGTTTCACATTTTTCGTTCCTGGTATGAATCTTTCCCTTTTAGATCAATTTTTATTTGTCCAATGTTTGTCCCTCGCTCTACTATCCCATTCACATAAGAAACAAGGGAATTTAGTATAGCCTCCTTGTTGACCCAATAAAATCCCGGAAACCTTTAGATCACCGCACAAAGACCACTCATGTTCGTTATATTTAATTTTTTGTAATACTGTTTGTAAATTCTCATATGACCCTTTTAGGTATATTGAATGTGCGACTGCTATGGAAGCAAATTTGTTTCCATTATGCAATAATACAGCCTTTAAACTCCTTTTTGAAGAGTCAATAAACAAACGCCAGTCTTTCAGGTCGTAGGTTTCTTCTCCCAACTGCTGAATCAAAGCAGGAATATCACAGCAGAAAACCAGTTCACCTTCCATACTAAAATAATTCCGAAACTTGTTCTCGCGATTGCTAAACCAGTAAAAGGTTGTTCCTGGGGCTAATAGATTCTTTTCTTTTAATCTTGATCCCAATAATTCACTCTTTTCCTAGTAAGACCTAAGTCCCGGACTAAATCGTTCAACTCACTTTGGGTAAATAGCTGCGGAGTTATGTTTTCTTTGTCAGATGAGAAATACACATACATATTCCTCTGCTGTAAACTCCGAGCTGGATGAGGATTCGACATCCTCCAATGCAGCCGGCGGTGTAACAATCGGGACGTCTGGTCCATGCGGCATAGGTCTTATAGCTGATGACAGGTTATAATTCGTAGGCAGCAGAAGCATTAAGTCTATCCCACTTTAGGACGACAGTAGCGTTGAATTTTTTATCACATTCTATTCAATGTTCAATGCATTAACGAAATTGTATAACACTGTACATATATAGGATTCGATAATAACCATATAATATCGAATTGTGTAAAATCTGTACGTGATAAGCCAAAACGAATGCCATTTTCGAATTCAGCGCATCAATATTCATATAAATCACATATTTTTACCAAAACAGCAAAATCTTCGCAGGCCTGTGTAATCTTCGTAAGGACCAAAGTTGTAGAGAATAATATGTCTTCCAAGTTTTGCTTGAAACATTTTCGTAGAACCATCCATTTCGGAGATATTTAACTTTTTCGTAATTGTTCGTAATTTCCTGTATACAGCGCCACCACCATATAGCGGTGAATTCTGTAAACATATTCAAAATATACTTAATTTACGGCTAAAAGGAAGACTATTCTTTTACGATACGATATAATGATCTTGCCTTATAAAGCTATTCATAATAATTTAAATATCTATACGCCAAATATGGAGATAGTCATGTGTTGGCCACATCAGATTTTTTTTAGTCATTATGGGTAGAAGAGTTTCACCAAAACACAAAAAGGCGACTATGCGCAGAAACTACGTACAGGGTCAACTAACCGTCTTGACTGATCTGGAGCTCAACTGCTGAGAGAGTAAACAGTGTTACTCTAGCAACCTCGAAATCACGTCATGCGGCGGCTATTTATTATATCTTTCATACAAAAATTGGTCCGAGAATAAAGAGCGTTATAGCGCATCAGCACTGTAGGAGCATCGTTAAACGGGGCATCATCGTAAGCCTTTTTCAATCCACTGACGGATGAAGGCCTCCCCCAGACCCGCCCACTGCAACATAGCGCATTTACTCTTCTTACATATTTTGTTAACATTCATCTTAAGTCCAGCTTTTCGGCTTGCTTGCTCAAGCTCTTCAGTTCTTCTACGGAGCTCTTCTTGGCTTCCTGCGAACAGTATGATATCATCTACAAAGCGCAGGTGACACAGATACACCCATTTAACTCACTGCCTACCTATCGTTTTGCATACTTCCTCTAGATCTGCTCTGAATAATTTAGAACACATAATATCTGCTTGTCTCACTCCCTTTTCGGTCTTAAAGGCACTCGTTTCTTCATGCAGCTGGACAGACGATGTTGTATTTTCGTAGATGTTCTTTACCTAGGTTATTTATACGTTTCTTCTACTACTTATTTCTTTAGTGCACCTAACACCGAATGCTTTACCGTAGTCGATGAAGCACATACATAGAGGTAATTCGTAGTCGTTACCTCTCTCACGACTTGGATGTGGTCCATCGTGTTATACCCACTATTTGCTCTCTAGGATGGGTGGAATCAGTATAGTTTTGAAGGCGCATAGTAAGTATTCTCTCTCTCATTCCCTCCTAATATTCCACTCTCGCGCACTCACCTCTCTCAGGAACTTCTCCGGATATCTGTAATGGCAGTACCTCTTGTCGCAGTCCAAGGTCTCCCGGTCATTGTAAATGGCCACCACATATCTGAGCAATGAGAGAGAACAAACATCAACACATCCATGCAATTCAATAAAGAGTTTACGTACGTTTTGGATTAAAGAAGTGAATCGGCGAAGCATTTGAGAGACACAATGACGCACGCCAAAAAGTAGAAATTGACTGTCTCAGTACTCATCTTTGAACTTCGCGAAGTTTCAAATTTCGCGCTGAAATGACTCCCGTCTCTTCCTCTCTCGCGAACGAACGCGCACACAAACATGCATATACACAGCCACTAAAAGGTGCGGATATGCTTAAATAAATGTGGCATTTATTCATGAATGAAATTTCATCGTACGCGTCTTTTAATTTGAGCGTTTAAGGTAAGTTACGCATATAAGGATCTTCCTATGATTCCTCAAACGATTGCAGAGTTATTTTTAAAAAAATAATGAATATCAGATTTAGAATATGGCTTAGAGTTGCAAAAATGAACAAAGGACCCATCTTCCACATTTTACGAATGCCTTACAAAGTTATTCTATGTTCATTGTATAGTTTATTATCTAATATATGCATAGAATTCTTCCATATATCTATACATTTATCTAATATTTGGGAAACAACATTCATCCTCAGTAGTCGAACCCGTGACCTTTTTTGAATTTTTTTAGTCATAAGGTAAACACTGAAATCCTGACATATTTAAGGCTTCTAAATTTATTTCTAATGGAGTTATTCACATAATTAGAGCGGTACGCATCATGACCATTATGATTTTATAATATTGAGAGATATATGATTATATATCTGCATGCTATTTTACGAGGTCACGTACACCCTATATAATTTTTTCCATAAAGCAGTAAGTTTGCATAAAGCAGTGTTTGCTTAATCTTATGAAAATGTTTCGAAATTAAAGTTCACGGAAAACCTATTGTCAATTTATAATGTATTATTGAATATTTCGGCGATTTAAGGGATATTTTATAAATTCTTGTTTTTATTTGGGAATTGTTAATCATTGCAAAATTGAATTCATATAAATTGAGAAGCTTATGCTATAAAAACTTACTCTCAACCACATTTTTGCTGTTTAATTTTTTACCTTTGGAATGTTCTTACGCAAAGCACTTGATGTTAAAGAAGGAAATAGAAATTCTAGTAATTGTTTGATTCGCTTTAAATCATTCAAAAGTTCAACGCTTTCGTTTCAAATCATGATCAATTTCCACGGTTCCACGAAATTTTAAATATCGTAAATGTTCACCTGCACACCGAACCTCAGAAAAAGTCTAACAAATCGAACGGTCGAAATTATTTATTTAATTAATACAGTAAAACCTACGAGTGGCGGAACCTCACTGGACCGGCATATTATTCCGCCTTTCCCAGGTTTTCCGCCTTATACGGGTTAAAATACTTAACGCAAAACTTTCCTTTTGGTAGATTGTAAGTATAAAATAGAAGTTTTTCTAAGTCTTAATGAAACAAAAGCTTTAAAACTACAATAAAAATAAATAGGATAGTTCGGGGGAAGATGCCACAATCGAAATAATTCTCTCTTGTTTTGACATATGGCAGCATGATTCAAAAGAAGCCATACTGTCTGTTATGCTGCACATCGTCCTAGTAGTTTAGTGTCGCTGCGAATAAATGTTCGTTATTTACAGGTCATTTTGTTGGTGTGTAGGCCAATTTTTAGCCTGAATATTTTTTGACAGTTTCATATTAAGTTTGGTATCACTAATTTTAGTGCTTATGTAGCTTATGCATGAGTTTTACGATGATAATTGAGGTATGTTAGATATGTGTCTTGCTCACGGAGCCAGCCATATTGCTTTCTGCCTTATAATAGTTTCGATGTGTGGCATCTTCCCCCATCTAGTGGGGGAAGACGGAACGTCAAATGTGGTGACCACTTTTTCTCAAAAAACATGCTGTTTTATTAAGGGAAGGTTATGGAGCCTACAGCACCACAAACAAGCGGGAATAACAACAACAGAGAAGAAGACCCACTTCATGATAATTCCCAGAACTCTTCTGGCCCTGAAGTCAACGCAACTACATTTCATCAACCCGGAGAACAAAACAGTAACACTGAAAATCGAGAAAGTTCTTTTGAAGAAGTGTCTCCCGTTTCTGTCATTCCCGTTTGAAGTGGAAGAAAAATGATAAAACGTCATGCACAAGAATTAACATCAAAGAATACACTTGTAGAAAAACCTAAAAAGCTGGAAGAAAAAATAAAATGGTGGTACGAAAACAAACAAAGAATGTGGCTAGTGGAGAAAAGAAGGTCAACCAAAGAAAACGAAATGCTAAATTGGAGAAATCATCATCAAATGATGAATGTGAAGTTGAATATGATGATAGTAATGACCCAGATCACTTAGGAGACTCATATGATTACTGTTCTGTCTGTGGTGGTCATATTACGACAAAAATGGACCCATAGTTGACTGGATATGCTGCATTAAATGTAATAAGTGGTTGCATGAAAATTGCACTAGGTCAGAAACCACGTGCATGAAGTGTTTATAAAATGTCCACTCCACTTATTGTGTGGCGTCTTACCCAAACATCTCGAGGGAAGAGGCCAAAATGTATTGATAATATATTAAAGCAAAAAAAATGTTTTCTGATTTTTTTTTCACAATTGTAGTACAGCTAATTTTATTCATTACAAAATACTTTATGTGGCTAAAAAAAATTGTGTTTCTATATCTTCAGCAGTAGACTAGAGGATGAGTTAACACAAAAAGTTAGTCATCTTCCCCCGACCTACACTATAGGTATATGCCAGGGGTGGGGAACCTGCGGCCTTTTGTGGTACCCAGTGCGGCCTTATGCAGTGTTGCCGCGCGATCCGGGTGGACGATCCAGCAGGGCGCCACCTACCCTTTGAGGTCGTTGAATCAGTAGTCGACTAAGGTCTGCTTTTTCTGTTACTCTGAAGGAAATGGGGAAATCCTAAACCCTAACTGGGTCAACATCCCAGGAAAAATTTCCTCTTTTATGGCCCAAGGTTGCTGGAATACAAACAATAGCGGCAAAAGATCAATTCACCATAGGAGTAGCGAAGAGGCGGGCACTTGGTGCGGCCACTGCTAATCCGGTACGAAATGAGACGACCCTTCTGGGGCGGCAATCCTTGAACTAGGTGCCGTTGACCTTCTCCACGAATCCTTTCTCTGGAAGAATGCTAAATTCTTACCCCTTTTCTTTTATTTATCGAGTTTGGGAAAACCCAATCTCTCGGTATAGCTTTGCCAGAAACCGGTTCTATTTATTTCTTTAAAATTGTTCTCCTTCGTGCAAATACATATTCGCTCTTAAATCTCCTTGTGTTCTTGTTGGAAAAGAATCGCTGCCACTCACTTCATTTTAAAAAGAAAAGGAGTTAAAGTTTAACATCTTGTATACTTCGTTCTTCAACTAAGAGATCATCAGAAAAATTGTCAGATCACTTCTAAGTGCCCCGGGCTCGACCCCAAAAATTCCCAAAAATGCCTACTTTCCCATAAGAATAACACTGAGGGCACATTGAAGATCATTTTAGGGGACTTCCCCTTATCGCATTGAAATAAATTTAGGTGTAACGTTAGTAGAACAGCAAATCTATCAGTTGACTATATCACTTTTTCATAACAAGGCCCAGGTTCGACTCCGGATGACCCCCATTATTTCCCATAAGAAAGCATGTCCAGCCAAATCTACCTAGTCGATTTATATGAGATTTTCAGGACTTTTAATCCTATATGATATACCACCAGAAATATTGTCATCTTTCTCCTAAGTGCCACGGGTTCGACTCCAGAAATTCCTAAATATGCCTATTTTCCCATAAGAATAACATTACGGATGAGAACCATTTTAAAAGAAAATATCAAAGGATATTTACCGTCGAATATAACTTTAGATTCGAAATCACCCAAAGTTTGCTTAATTCGATATTTAATCAAAAAACCACTTTTTTATTTAAACGTTCGATTTACTACCAATAGCACTGTCGTACTCGGGATCCTCATTATTATCTCGCCTAGATTGACGCATAGCATACTGATAGCAAGATCAGATACGGTGCCTTTCATATACTACGGTGAATCAAAAAGTTCTCAGAAAGATTAAGTAAAAAATGTCACAAATACAAGCTTATTTTTTAAAATAATTATTATATGTGATGCTCAATCTTAAGTAAATCAATGTGTATTAATATTTGGTGAGCTTCAAGAAGAGATATCTACATTGTGACAAAGATAGTGGGTACTATGTGCTCTAAAGCGTGATTTAAAGAGTTGCATATGGGTATTCTATTTGGGAGGACCGTATCCATTGAATTTCATTAGTGGAAACATATATAAGCACCGACAACAAACCTTACAAATGTACTAGAAGAAGTGCCTGTATGTATGTGACCCACAATGCAGGGTGCAGAGTGATGAGATCTCCCAAGGATGAATTTTGGCCTTCCGATTGAAAAAGGTTCCCAACCCCTGGGTATATACAGTCATGCCTCGTTTAGTGCATTTGTGTTTAGCGCAATTTCGATATAGTGCAATTGGAATCCCGTGGTATACATTTTTATTTATTTTTTAATAATATAAATACTGTACGTACTGCAAAATGAAAATACTGTTCACAGTGCGCATTTTTGCTAGCTTTTGTTAGCTTAAAAAATAAAGGAAAGCTGTTTTCACGTAATCAGTTCCAATGACATATTTGCGATGTTTCTTTTAACCCCTAAAGCGCGCAGGACATTTAACTATAATACGTCACGCAGGTCGGAAGAGATTTAGGGAAATTCGCAGTTTTTGCGCGAAATCATATAAAAATTCGTAACTTATTAGATATTTATGGAATTTGGCTGAAATTTTTTGAGGTTTTACGTAAAACTATGTATATTTACCTATGTTTTTCACACCGTCTTAGTTATTATTATTCGCGTGAAATACCTCTATGAATTCTTTCACTCAATCACGGAAGCCATTTACTCAGTTTTTCTTTATTCAAAGTTTACGGAGTACTTCACATCTACTGTTTTATCTTGGATTTCAACTTCTTCCCCGTAAGTTTTTCAGAAAAAAAACCTTCAAATAAGGATTCTTACCCCTCAGCGCCGTCCTGTGTACTGGGTACGCCGCGGAGATTGCTAGCTTTCTTTATTTTTTTGACACAGTAAATTTTCTTAAATATGGGTAATCTTCATAATTTTAAAAGAGGAACCTTTGGCCTACCTATTCAAAACTATTGCCGTGGTCTTGTTTACATTAGCTGAGACAAGGGGCGAATGAAACACAGTATCCTTCCCCGTGTATACAAGAAATGACTATAAGTAGCCAGTACTTGCATCACAGAGCTCGAAGGTCTTGATTCCGAACTTGGAGGACTTCAGAGGGAGATACTGCTTGAAAGATAGACGGCCCTTCCACAATGTTAGGGACTCGTCTATTGAAATTTTCCGTTTCGGTAAAAAAAATTCCTTGAATTTTTCGTTCAGATGTTCAGTAATCGGAAATATTTTTTGTAGCTTTGGAGGACCACGGTAATTATTCTTTTCTTCGTTATTATTGAAATGCAAAAATTTACAAATAAGCTCAAATCGATCCCTAGTGATGACATCGCCGAAGCCTGGTGTGGATAGAACTCTTTTCGTCGAAAAATAGGAACGAAGCGTGGGCTTCTGCACAATTCCCATCAACATAAAAATTCCCAAAACAGTGTACATTTCCTCCACGGTAACTGGTTTCCACGATAAAACTCTTGATTTCATCGAAAATGTAGGCTCACTTGCTTTGATGTATTGGTCAGAATATCGGTTGGTTTCATCAACTATGGCACTAACAAATTCCTTTTCGAAAAACAATTGAAAAGTACCTACAATGTCAGTCAAACCCTTAGCTGCCTTTTGAGGTCCGTAACCACCAATGAAATTCTCCTTTCGTCCTACGTAACTCTCCGTGCCCTCCCAGAAGTAGTTTTCTACATTATCCTCCTCATGATCACTATCATTATGTGTCAGTGAATCAATTTGAGTACGTTCATCCAAATGATTCTATCACTGTCCGAACTCACGCTTTCTTCCGAATCACTTCCAAGTAGGACTTCCGTCTCCTTGTCAGCACTCGGTATTGCTTGACTATTTTCACTGGTTGAGCACATGATTACTCCTAGTATTTTGAAAATAAGTAAGCAAGTAAACGTAAAATTTACCACAGTAAAGAAAGGCGAACGAAACCTGCCTCCGCACAGTGCAAGGTTTCACTCAGACTGATTTTTTCAGAGCGACGAGAGAACATTTTCCGCGCGATACAAGCGCCAGCATATTTCCCACGCTTTCCATATCCCAAATATCTTGGAAATACAAAAGATAAATACAAAATATGATCCTCTAGTCTGTCTCACTCTAGCTATATTCCCTCATGAAATACTAAGCCAAGCACATGGCCCGGACCTCCTCTTTCTCCCTCTCAAAGTGATGACACAATATAAAAACATGTCTCAAGAGAGGGATAGATGTCTGATAGCAGACAAATGGGGCCTATATCCTCTTCTTACACCTCACAGTTGCTTTCGTGCAAAGATTTCGTTGAATAGGGGCTTTTTTAGAAGCCAAAATTCCCCAATTCTACGTGAAAATTTAATCACAAAACTTAACGTATAATAAAAGTAAAAAGAAGGAGAGTAAAAATTACAGAATTAAGCACAATAGGAAGGCCAAAGGTTCCTCTTCTAAAATATATAAAGGTCATCCATATCTAAGAAAATTTACTGTGTCAAAAAAATAAAGAAAGCTAGCGACCTCCGCGACGTTCCCAGTACGCATGACGACCGCATGTGGAGTTTCCGTCCGACGTTCCCAGTACGCATGACGACGCTGACGGATTAATACCGTATTTACTCATGTAACCCGCGAACTCCTATTTTTGGGCCGATTCGGAGGGAAAAAAATAATTTGAGCCAGAATAAGTTTTTTTTTAAGTCACCGATTCCTACTCCCTGAAACAAGTTCCGCTCATGTTAAGCATCTTCTCCCTTCTACGTGACGCAATTTATTGGATGATCTCTTTATGATGATACTAACAGAAATCTCCTCAACGACAGTCCTCTTTTTTAAATCCCTTAACTGTTTTTCTTGTATTATTATGCAACTTCGTCCCCACTTCTGTTTTTGACGTAATATTACGAACAGATGTTGAGTTTCACGAACTATTTGTTCTTCTATGAACCGGAACTTCCTTAGGTGGATGGGGAGTTTTTTTTGCATATCTTCTAGTGAGTAAATATTGGAAGGTTAGGAAAAAACGAGTCCAAACACTTGAGATGTGGATTTCCGTCTTCCTTTCGAACGATGAAATCTTTCATTCACAAAAAAATTTTATCACTCCGAATTCCTTGAAGTGGATGAGGGAAAAGGATCAAACTTGAACCTACCTATTTTCAAGCCAACAAACCCTCAGTAGTCATTGAACTATAGTTATCAGTTAGTTGGCGTATTCTTTCTGCCTACTTTTGCGAGTTTTTGCCTGCTGCGCGGGCGCAGCTTATACGTTTGTTGGTCGCATAAATACGCATGTACCTACATCGTGGAATTCGACATTTTTTACGAATATAAACGTAGACGCAAGCATATTGCAGGGAATTTACTGTCAATACAATTTATATAACCTGTTCAGAAATCCTCTTGTAAGACTCGCACTCCCTTTTTTCCCCGGCGTTTCGGGAAAAAATGTGCGCGGCGTACACGAGTAAATACGGTATCTATGGCAAAATAACATTTTAACTGTAAATACGGGGAAATAATTTCAGTAAATCATGGCGATCATGGCAGAAAGAAGAAGAAGAGGGGAACATTAGAGAACTCAGTCGTACATTGCAGGTGATAGCTAGGAGAAAGAACGATCCAGTAATCATTCTTGGAGGAGACTTTAATCTTCCATCGATCGATTGGAAATCCATAACCTATGTTAGTGGTGGAAAAAATAGAGAAGCTTGTCTTGAATTAATTGAAGCGTTTACTCTAAACTCGCTAGAGCAAATCGTCAACGAGCCGACGCGATATGACAACAATGGAAACGGAAACATATTAGATCTGCTAGCCACTACCCACCCACTATCGACTAGAAACCTACAAATCGACGACGGCATAGGTGATCATAAAATAGTAATTGCCGACTTCAAATACGCCCCTACGACAATACATAAGCCAACGCGATTAGTCTATATCTTCAGTAAAGCAGATCTCCCAGGTTTAAAAAATTATGTTACAAACCAAATAGCGACATTTATGAATTTTGCGAATAGTAACAGCGTAGATGACTCTTGGACGGAAATTTTGAGAATCATTCGCGAACGTTTGTCCCAACTAAAGCAATTCGTGATCGCAAGGACCCGCGGTGGGTGAAACCGAAACTCCGTGCCTTGCTCAAGAAACAAAGACGGCATCACGCGCGCTTAAAGCACCTTAAAGAAGTTGGTAGGGACCACGCGAACGAGTATTTAATATACAGAAATAGTCGTAACTCTGCAAGAGACGAAGCGCGTAAGGAATTTGACGCCTACCGATCCACGACACTCTCGGATTCACTCAAAAAGGACTCGAAAGAATTTTGGTCGTACGTGCGAGAAATGCGAGGAGATCAGTCCACAGTACCTCTTCTACGTACTGACAACGGTGAAAGTGTACACGATCAATTTACTAAGGCTAGTATGTTAAATCGGTTCTTCGAAAATTGCTTCACAATAGACAGCGGTGATTTCATTGATTTCCCTACTCGTATAGACTCAAATATGAGCGAAAGCGGTATCGCTAAATTACAAAGTTAGGTCCATAAAAGAAAATCGCCAGGGCCTGAAGCCATACCTGCTTTCATTATAAACTCGTTAGCAAACGAATTAGCTCCGTACCTTAAGATTCTATTCAGAAAATCTTTAGATGAGGGTGTAGTTCCTTTGATATGGAAAACAGCCCACGTTACACCAATACATAAAACGGGAAGTAAATTAAAAGTGGAGAACTACCGCCCTATATCGTTGACGTCAATCTTCTGTAAGGTTTTTGAGCACATTATCGGTAGCTCAATAATGCGATTCAGTTAAGGAGAAAATTGTAAATTGGATCGCCTCGTTTCTTTCCGATAGAACCCAGAGAGTGGTCCTCGATGGAGTTGCATCAGACGTCGTCAAAGTGACTTCCGGCGTGCCTCAGGGAAGTGTAATCGAACCTCTGTCATTCTTGATATATATAAATGATTTAGCGGATAACACAAAGTGTAAAGTTAGCCTCTTCGCGGATGAAACACTTGTGTATGGAGAAATCAACACAATACACGATCAGGAGAATTTGCAAAAGGACCTTCAGGCTATTACGAAATGGTGTAAAGATTGGCAACTCGACCTGAATATAAAGAAATGCGCCGCAATGAACTTCACGCGCTCCACGAATTTCAACCGTTACCCGTACCAAATATCTGAACTAAAGCTAAAATACGTCAATAGCTACAAATACCTAGGAGTAATTCTCAGTAGCAATTTGTCTAGTAGAGAGCATATCAAAACCGTTATAGCATCGGCAAACACAATTCAAGGGCTTTCCTCTAGAGTCCTGCGGGGATACCCCTCGAATGTGAAGGAAATCGCATACTTTTCCCTAATACGACCCGTCGTGGAATACTGTTGCGCCGTCTGGGACCCTTTCGAGGAGTGCCTAAGTAGGGAGCTCGAAATGGTTCAGCGTAGAGCGGCTGGATTCGTAAAAGGAGAATATCGGTATGATGCGAGTGTATCAGAGATATTGAGGGATTTGAAATGGCAGACGTTGAAGAGTAGAAGGATTGATTACAGAAGGAAACTATTTGAAAAATTCGAAAGCTCCGAATTCGTTGAAGACGTACGCGGCATAGTCGTCCTCATCGGTGTTAGTGAACGTAATGTTAGATCAGAGTACAGGAGAAAATATGTCGAAACAATCGCTAGAACAGAGAAATACTACAGATCCTTTTTCCCAGACGCGATAAGACAGTCCAACAGAGGAACTAGTTAAGAGTTCACTTGGTGTTGTGACACCCCCTGCCAAACGCTTCTAGCGGCTTGCAGGGTATTGATGTAAATGTAAATGTAAAAATGTAAAAAATTGAGTAAAGGCAGTCAAAGTGTAGAAAATAATCGTAAATCATCAAGGAAAACATAAATCTTGAGGAAAAACTTATAGTGATTCAGTGTTTTGAACAAGGTGAGCAATATTGCACGTAAGTTTAACTTCACAACGTCTACAATTCATACAATTTTGTTAAATAAAGACAAAATAAAAAGTTCCATTGAAGGAGCCAGTGCAGTAACTGCGAAGAAACTCACACGATCACTTATTGTTAGTAATATACTTGAAAAAATGGAGAAACTACCAGTGTTGTGGATTGATTCTAAGCGTTCTAATGAACACATGCCCCTTAGTGAAGCAATAATTTGCAGTAAAGTACTTTCCCTGTTTTAATGTGTAAAGCAAGAAGAGGGTGGAGATTCTTCAGAAATATTTCATGCCAGTTCCGGTTGGTTTCAAAATTTTAATCGCCGCGTAAATATACATAGCGTTCGTTTTACAGGTGAATCAGCAAGCGTTGATAAAGAAGCAGCTATAAAGTTTCCTGGCGAATTTAAAGCAATTATTGATAGGTAATGGTGAATGCCCCCACACATAAATACAATAAGTAATTTACCCTTAGATTTGAGCGCTGCAGTGACGAAAATGATAACTCGCAGAACCTAGCGATCTATGTATGCATAAATGCGAGCACCGCTGCGAAAGATTTAAAATTGTATTAATATTGATTATAAATGATAACTAAAATTAAATAAATAAAAAATTAACATTAGCGAGCCTTGCAATTTCGCGAACTGATCACTACTAAGTATTTGTTATAATCGGTTTGTTTAGCGCAAATTTGGTTAGCGCAAAGACCCTTGGGAACGTATATTTTGCGCTAAACGAGGCATGACTGTACTATAATAAATGAGAAATTGCATGCTTGCACAATTCTGATTTTATTAGAAATTAAAAAACTTCTGTTAATACTGATACAAATTTTCAGAATGAGAACAGTTAAATTGCATACAGTTGCAAAACATTAAAATCCAATAAAAATAATAAACAAACTTTACATATTCTAGAGAATTATTTGAAAAACTATCTAAATTTGGTGGTGCTGTTTTTTCTGATTTGATTAAAATGGCAAAAGAAAACCATATTTCAATAACTTTGTTAAATCATTTTCATTCTTCATTTTGGCAGAAAGTTTTATAATGTTAAGATAGTGTAAAACTTCAGTCGTTGTTGCGTTCCAGTTCTTTACAATCTTACTAATTTTGTTCATACACTGAATTGGAACAATTTCATTGCTTTTTGATTATACCACAGTTTTCAAGTCAATTTCTCAAACTCTGTTAAAACGCTTTCATCAATATTTACAAAATATTTTGCACTTACGTTGGTACCCTCAACTTAATTAATACATCTCATCAATCACATTTTGAGTGTCACAATAATCACTAACACTACCTGCATCGTTACATTCATTAGTATCATCGAAAGCAAAGCCACACTTTCTAAAACAATTTTTGATACAGGCTTTTTGTATTAAATTATACGACTGAATTGAAATTATGGCCATTTTTTACTTTCTCCATATAAGTATATAGTCGTATAGAGAATTCCATGTTTCAATGGAAATGCACGCTTTGATGTCCCTAGAACACGTGTCGACTCTTTTCTCGATGATGTCTTTGTATTTGTGCGTGTCTGTATGTGATAACTAAAAAAGTATTCGTTATTTCAATACCAAAATTAAAAAAGTTTATAATAGTGGAAATAGTTGATTACGTTTTTAACAATATAGGTCAACCAGAGGAGGATGTTTATTCTAGTCGTTTTAACATTTTCTTAAATATCTCCTTTACTGCTCAATTTTCATAAATAGTTGTTATCATAACTGTTGTAAATAATATCATCTGCTACACGTTTTGTTTGAAACGATTTTTCGTGAAATCGATACTTTAATAGATATTTTTATTTTTCGTAGGTTTTTCCAAATATCTTCTTTTAAACTCAATTTTCGTAAATCGTTGTTATTATAAAAGTTGTAGATAATAGCATTTGATAGAAGTTTTATTTGAAACAGTCTTTCACAAAGCCGATAATTTAAGAGATACTTTTATTTTTCTTCTAAATTTACGTTAAATACTTCGCTAAGTGATACCATTGTTTCCGCCGCTATGATAAAACCTTCTAATATTGTTGACAGCGGTGCGTACGACTCCAAGGAAGATATTAATTTCTTATAGATATTTTGTTATCCATATAAACAGCTAACAATATAGTTTACTTGTTTTTTTAAAAATAAAGTCTATTGAAAATGTTATAAAGTTATTCACGAGTGTAATCGCTGATAATTATTTCTGAGAACGCTGACGTCGAGGTAGTCATCATATTCATTGTTCTGTTATATGGAGAGAAAGTCATGTGCTGGAGACACATCAGATATAAAAAAAAGAGATTAAGGGGTTCCTAAATTCAATATTTGCCCTATCACCATTTATATACGAGAATAGTATCATAATTGCCTCCACTCACCCTTCCAGTCCGTATCTGAGGTAAGATACGTATGACCCCCAACGAAGGTACTCGGGCATGTCTCTGATGGCAACACCGAAGCCAGCGAACATCATCATTGGTATGGATAGCACAGGACCAAGGAACGTCCCGTTCTGAAAGTCAAACTGCACTTTATCACCAAGACTTACACACTTCCATTTCTTACGGAACGTGGCAGTCTTATACATACATCAAAAAGACACACACTACTCGATCTATGTATTGTCGATGACTTAGAAGTCTCGTCCCATTCTGAAACTCCAGTTCCCTTCATTTCTGCTTATCATCAAAAACTCATCTCATATAAGCTTGAATTTTACCATCCCCCGCCATCTCCTTTTATCTTTGATATTGTAAGTTTTCAAGAGAATCGGTTCGCCTTGGATTGAAGTAATGTTTTTCGTTCCACTCTAGTTGACACCAAAAATACACTTTCAACTCCTACCTCCTGGAAAGTGTTAATTCTCATGCCCCTAGGCGTACTTCTACCCATAGGCATCCTTATGTTCCCTGAATAACTAATGACGTTAGAAAACAAATGAAGGAAGGAAATAGACTTCGTCGAAATTTTATTCGTACCAAAAATTCTACCATCTATAAACTTTTTAAAACATCTCGGAATCAAGTTCAAATGTTGGTAACAGAATCAAAGCGTATCCACTATTCTACTATTTTCTCCTGTCTGATTGTGAGTGAGTCGAATCAGATATGGTGTGGTGAAGTAAGGCATTTTGGTGTCGTTCGACAGAGAGACAATACCATTGCTCCAGACTTGACAGTTGACCAACTAAACAATTATTATATTTCATCCTCCACTACTTTATCTGACAACAACGTTGTCTCCCTTTTTATTATTTCTGTAGATCCTACCACGCCCTTTAGTGATGATAATTTTTATTTTCAATACATTACTCCTGAATCGTCTGCTTTGATCGGCCTACTGATGATGGAATCGTTCATTCCGAAATACGTAATTAGTCAATTTTTTGGAAAGGAAGTGCTCGTGTGTGTGTGGGGGAGACAAAGATAATAAGGGTCCCTGGTGTTAGAATAATGGCCCTAAACCCGGAGTGGATGAGATGGCGGGTGTGTTTGGTCACTGGCGTGGAGTGGATTCCTCTAAACCGGAGTGCATGTATTTTCCTTTTTAAAAAAATATTTGTATGGTTATTAGATAGGAGGTTCCTCCATTCATCTTCATTACTCCTGATATTCTAAACAAATCCCGTTCCAGTTAAAATCTGACACTATTTCTATCGATTTATAAAAAAATCACTTCCCGAAGCATTTCCGATTATCCTAGAAATCTTTAAACATTCATTACTGTCTTCGGAATATCCTGCTCATTGGAAATCATTATTAGTTCGACCGATAAAAAAGGTGAAAAATCCTTCCTCTCCTTCAGATTATCGTCCCATCTCTATTTTATATGGGATCTCTGAAGTCTTAGAGAGTGTTGTTTACAAACGAGTCACTGATTATCTTTCTCTCAAAAATAAATTTGACTATTTTCAATATGGCTTTCGTCAGGGTTTTAGCACACAGTCCGCTCTGCTTAAAGTAACGGATGACATACGTTGCGCGATGGATAAAAGAATGGTCACTATCCTAGTGCTATTCGATTTAGCAAGGTTTTCGATAGGGTGAACCAAATTAAATTTCTCTTTTCCTGCATTAAATTGATTTCATTCATATCTGGACAACCGCCGTCAGGCAGTTAAGAATTCTAATGGCCATTTATCACGGTGGGTCTCAGTACCCCAATTTCTTTTTTCGTATACTTGTATATCCTTGATCTCCCAAATCGCCTTACCCATTGCAAATATATCTTATACGCCGACGACCTCCAAATCTATTGCCATTGCCATCCTTACGAAATCCGAGAAACTGTATCTAAAGTGAATGAAGATGTTACGGCTATTTCCAAAGGGCCAAAAATACTTTTTGAGTTTAAATTGTAGTTAAACTAAAGCAATTATATTTAGTACCTCAAGGTTATTAAATAAATTTAACCTCGATCTTATTCCTAAAGTTAATAGTACAGGAAAGTTAGGGAAAACAGCGGAAAAAATTCGAACAAAGCTGATTTTTGGCAGAGATGCTCAGACTGGCATCTACTATAGTTCAACATACTAAAAGTCCTCAATGATCCGGTGTGAGCTTCGGCCGCCATATTGGAAAAATGGCGCCCGAAATCAGTTTTTCGTGAATATCTCGCGAACTATGGCACCTAGGTGAAAATGTTTAAATACAAAGTTGTAGCGAATTACATTTCCTACAAAAAAGGTTCTATCACGTTTTGTTGTCAGAGTAACCATTCTCCGTCAAAATAGCGAAAAACAAAGTGAACTAAATGAAAACGGCGAGAAAAGTGGCGAAATCCGTATGAATATGTGTTGGTAACGTCTCCGCATCGCTGTTTTTTATATATGTGCTTTGGTGGTGGTTAGGGGGAATGGTCGCTGTCAAACCGGGAGAGGGGGGGGGGAGCATGACCCTCCCTAAAAAATTTCATTCTTGGAGAAAGAAGCGCTGAACGATATACCTCTGATGTTCACATTTACATCTTTTTATACTTATTTCCACACCACCCTGGAGGTAAAGCATATGGCGCGTTTTTTTAATATGGTATCCCCGGTAGGTCTAGTCCACAAAATATCGTTCAGCTTATTCCAATCTTAGTCTTTTAACAGCTCTACTGGTCGTTGGTTCATCCTCAATAGATGTAGAAGGAAATACGTCACTACACTCCATTCTATCATCATCGAATACATATAATAAATAAACTGCTATGATGCTCACAATATCGGTAGCAAAGCAATGAAGGCGAATGTTGGAAAAAATTTGGTGATGTAAAACTTTCGCGTAAAGACCGAGTACAAACAATAGCAATGGTCAATAATTCTTTTAATTCCAGGGTTCTGTTGTCACTGCCAATCCGTTGCTCCTTTTTCAGCCTATTTCAGTATTTTTGAAGTCTGAGGAAGAATTGAATTCTTACTTCCAGTATGAACTTGCTCCTTTCCCCTTGTCTCTTTTTTATTAAAACGGCATGCTAAAAACCAACAAAGCAGCGCTTTATGCAGTTTTTGAAAAGAAAAGTGATCCTACGGTTCCGGATGATTGCACCTGCATCATAGATGGAGGATGCTTCTACATCGCGTTATTTGGCCTACAGGTAGCACATATTGTAGGGTTGCAAATAATTACGTTTCATATGTCGAACGAAACCACAATCGTAAATCAATTGTCGTTTTTGACGGTTACTCAGAAAACGTATACAATACAAAAGCAGCTGAAAGATCACGTCGCTCTTATAAAAACTTCGCGCCTGATATCCAGTTTGATGAACACACGAATGTAACAATACCTCAAGAAAATTTTCTGTATAATGATCGAAATAAGACGAATCTTGTCTCCATGCTTATGAAAACATTTTCGGAGAAGGGTTTTAACTTAAAGTAGGCTAATTGTTACTATGGCTATTGAAACAGCAGGTCCTGGTGAGGTTACAGCTATTATTGGAGAGGAAGTTGATCTTGTTTTGCTGACTGCTTTAGCGCCTCCAGAGAAAGAAATATTCTTTGTAAAACCAGGTAGAGGTAAAATTCAAACAACCTTATATTCATCGTACAGTCTGGAAAATAAAGCAAATGTAAAGAATAATATTTTGTTTCTACATCTTTTCCCCGACTGTGACTCGACGTCTGCTGTATTCGGGAAAGGCAAAATGTCACTTGCAAAAGTTTTAGAAAAAAATGAAGACGTAAGAGAAGGCTCAAAATTTCCAAAACGAAGAAGCTTCTCATGATGATATTGCTGATGCTGGAAATTTTGTTTTTCTTGCTTTATGTGGCGCTAATAGAGATGAACAATTTCTAAACAATCACCCTTTCATCTGCTTCAAAAAAGGAGTTGCTCGAGGAAAAAAGAGCCTCTCATCATTACCCCTAACCGAGGACGCTGCTCGCCTGCACGGTTATCGCGTTTACCATCAAATTCAGTTATGGCGTGGCATTAAAATGCTTTCTGAAAACTGGGGCTGGTAAATCCAACCTAATTTCTCACCTCTTCGATTAACAAAACCACCTGCTCCAGATAATATTTTACAAAGTTTTTTTTGCAGCTGTACTAAAAATGTCGCCAGGCTTGTAGATGCCGAAAAACCTGATTGAAGTGATCAAATGTTTGCCTAAATTGCAGTGGAGTATCCTGTGATAACGCCAGGTACTTAGTAGTGGAAGAAGAGGAAGATGTTGATGATGTCGAAGCAGCAGAAGAGGAGCAGAATGTTCGAAAATCACCTGATAATGGAGAAGAAAACAGCACCGACTATGATATCGAAAATGATACAAAAAACGATGACGAAAATAAAACCGATGATGACCCAGTAACTGAATCATATGTATTCGAATATGATATAATGGAGTGTAGTAACGTATTTCCTTCTACATCTATTGAGGATGAACCAACGACCAGTAGAGCTGTTAAAAGACTAAGATTGGAATAAGCTGAACGATATTTTGTGGACTAGACCTACTGGGGATATCTACAGAAAGTACAAAAACATTAGTAAGTTTGTTGAACATTTGGGAATTTATTACGGCCGAACGAATAAAAAATTTCAAATTTCTATATTCCCGTTTTCATTATTTGGCGAATTCTACAGGTAGAAAAAATTTCATGTTGATAGCGCATTTAGAAATACCTAAACCATGAAATGTTAGTAAAATGTTTATAATTTTTACCGGCCAAGAAATTAAACATTGTTGCAATTTTCCAATTATTCCTGCGATTATTTTTCTCGGTTCCCCTATGTATTAAATTCCAGCTCTCCAGCTATTGTAGTTTGGGCCAGACATTAGTATCCTCCTATATCCTATATATATCCTATATCGTATATCGTATATCCTCCTCTGTAAGAAGAGTGCTTATAGAATGATAGGATATATATAGGATATAGGAGGATACTATAGTCTGGCCCAAACTACAATAGCTGGAGAATGAATAATGAATAATGAAAACGGGAATATAGAAATTTGAAAATTTTTATTCGTTCGGCCGTAATTTATTCTCAAATATTTAACAAATTGACTAATGTTTATGTACATTCCGTAGATCCAGGAAGCTGAAAATTTTAACAGGGTTAGGAAATATTGTCGCGGTGGTAAATAACATTGAAAATTTTAGAAATATTTATTGCTGTGGCTGTTAAAAATTAAAAAATTTAACTTTAAGGTTAGAGAAAATGCTTGCAGAATGCAAGCACACATTTACTTGTATCGTATATACTCTGTAAGAAGAGTCGATATAGAATGATAGGATATATATAGGAGGATACTAATGTCTGGCCCAAACTACAATAGCTGGAGAGCTGCAATTTAATACCGAGGTGAGTAAAGAAAAATAATCGGAGGAATAATTGCAAAATTGTAACAATGTGCAATATTTTGGCCGCTAAAAATTATAAACAATTTATACTACCATTTCGTGGTTTAGATATTTCTAAATGCGCTATCAAGCTGAAATTTATTCTACCTGTAGAACTTGACAAATAATGAAAACGCGAATATAGAAATTTGAAAATGTTTATTCGTTCGGCCGTAATTAATTCTCAAATGTTTAACAAATTGACTTATGTTTATGTACTTTCTGTAGATCGAGGAAGCTGAAAATTTTAACTGGGTTTAGAAATAATGTTCCGGTGGTAAATAACATTGAAAATTTGAGAAGTATTTATTGCTGTGGCTGTTAGAAATTTATAAATTTTAAACAATGAAATTCATATAAATGCACACTTAGAGGTGCTGCGTTGATGAAATTTCGCATAAATCTGAGTTATTCGTAACAAATGATCATAACCTATAAATGTTTTATAATTATAAATTTTAGAGGTTGTTTTTACCCCAATATTTTCGAAACAGAAAAGCACGTTATTCGGAGCCGAAATGCGAACTTACGCATTGAAAGTAATTTTTAGGCTTTTATTTTTATTTTTAAGGTGAGGGAAAATGCTTGCAGAATACAAGCACACGTTCAGTAGTATCGTATATCGTATATCCTCCTCTGTAAGAAGAGTGCTTATAGAATGATAGGATACATATAGGATATAGTAGGATACTAATGTCTGGCCCAAACTATTACAGTTGGAGAGCTGGAATTTAATACCGAGGTGAATAAAAAATAATAATCGGAGGAAAAATTGCAAAATTGCAACAATGTGCATTATTTTGCCGGTAAGAATTATTAACATTTTTTCTAACATTTCATGGTGTAGGTATTTCTAAATGAGCTATCAAGCTGAAATTTTTTCGGCCTTTAGAATTCGCCAAATAATGAAAACGGGAATATACAAATTTGAAAATTTTTGTTCGTTCGGCCGTAATAAATTCTCAAATGTTTAATAAATTGACTAGTGTTGATGTACTTTCTATTTATCCAGGATACTTAAAATTTTAACAGAGTTAGGAAATAATGTTCCGGTGATGAATAACATTTGAAATTTCATGAAAGTTTTATATTTTGGCTGTTGAAAATTCATAAAATTTGAACAATGAAATTCATATAAATGCACTTCTAGAGGTGCTACATTGATGAAATTGCGCATAAATGTGAGGTATTCGTAACAAAATCTAAAAACCTATAAATGTACCGTAATTATAAATTTTAGTGGTTGTTTTTACCCCAATATTTTCGAAACAGAAAAACACGTAATTCAGAGCCGAGATACGAACTTACGCATTGAAAATTATTTTTGGCTTTTATTTTTACGTTAAGGTTAGAGAAAATGCTTGCAGAATGCAACCACACGTTCACTAGTATCCTATATCCTTTGTAAGAAGAGTCGATATAGAATGATATATATATAGGAGGATAATAATCTCTGGCCCAAGCTACAATAGATGGAGAGATGAAATTTAATACGTAGGCGAACCGAAAGAAATAATCGGAGGAATAATTGCAAAATTGCAACAATGTGCATTAGACTGGCCACTAAAAATTATACACCATGTTACTAACATTTCATGGTTTAGCTATTTCTAAACGGGCTCCAAGCTGAAATTTTTTCTACCTGTAGAAATCGACAAATAATTAAAACGGGAGTATAGAAATTTGAAAATTTTTATTCGTTCGGCCGTAATAAATTCTCAAATGTTTAACAAACTAAGTAATGTTTATGTACTTTCTGTAGATCCAGGAAGCTGTATATTTTAACAGTGTTAGCAAATAATGTCCCGGTGGTAAATAACATTGAAAACC
The DNA here is from genome assembly GCA_036926305.1 of Uropetala carovei. Taxonomy (NCBI): domain Eukaryota; kingdom Metazoa; phylum Arthropoda; class Insecta; order Odonata; family Petaluridae; genus Uropetala; species Uropetala carovei. The sequence continues at coordinate 3,978,397 of JAXCHB010000075.1, forward strand.
TTAGAAATATTTATTCCTGTGGCCGTTAAAAATTAACAAACTTTAAACAATGAAATTCATATAAATGCATTTCTAGAGGTGCTACATTGACGAAATTTCGCATAAATGTGAGGTATATGTAACAAATGATAAAAACGTATAAATGTTTTATAATTATAAATTTCAAGGGTTGTTTTTACCCCAATATTTTAAAAATCAGAAAAACACGTAATTCGGAGCCGAGATGCAACCTTAAACGTTGCAAATTATTTTTCGGCTTTTATTTTTCCTTTAAGGTGAGAGAAAATGCTTGCAGAATGCAAGCACACATTTACTTGTATCCTATATCGTATATCGTATATCCTCTGTAAGAGGAGTCGATATATAGAATGACTAATGAACATGTGCTTGCATTCTGCAAGCATTTTCTCTCACATGAATGTAAAAATAAAAGCCTAAAAATTACTTTCAATGCATAAGTTCGCATCGCGGCTCCGAATTACGTGTTTTTGTTTCGGGAATATTGGGGTAGAAACAACCCCTAAAATTTATAATTATAATACATTTATAGGTTTTTATCATTTGTTACGAATTCCTCACATTTATGCGAAATTTCATCAATGCAGCACCTCTAAGAGTACATTTATATGTATTTCATTGTTTTAAATTTATTAATTTTTAACAGTCACAGCAATAAATATTTCTAAAATTTCAATGTTGTTTACCACCGGGACATTATTTCCTAACCCTGTTATAATTTTCAGAAACTACATAAACATTAGTCAATTTGTTAAACATTTGAGAATTAATTACGGCCGAACGAATAAACATTTTCAAATTTCTATATTCCCGTTTTCATTATTTGGCGAATTCTACAGGTGGAATAAATTTCATCGTGATAGCGCATTTAGAAATACCTAAACCATGAAATGTTAGTAAAATTGTTTATAATTTTTAGCGGCCAAGATAATACACATTGTTCCAATTTTGCAATTTTTCCTTCTATTATTTTTTTTTATTCACCTCGGCATTTAATTCCAGCTCTCCAGCCATTATAACTTGGGCCAGACATTAGTATCCTCCTATATATATATATCCTATCATTCTATATCGACTCTTCTTACAGAGGATGTAGGATACTACTGTCCTTTCAAAAAGTCTAGATACCCGAGTTTAATGAGTTATATCTCGAAAACGGTGAAGCGATTTTGATGCTTTGAAAATTAGCGGGTAGAGAATTTATTTATACGTTAACTGATATACTTTCCAAATTTTTAATTTGCATTCGAATATTTTATATTGAGCGTTATTCGAATAAAAACAAGTTTTTAAGCATGCAAACCCGGTAAGACTATTTTGAATGCTTACAATTCCGAAACCCTACAATGAATCAAATTGAAACTTTAACAGTACTTAGCTAGATCTATTGTATATAAGTATGTGTAAGCGTTATTTTATAACATTATTATTAATACCCGATTTTGTTAAATTTCTGAAATCCGGCTATCTTCGCCATTTTTTGACTGTTTTTGAAGTATGAAATACCAATGTCAGCGGATAGATGCATATAATGCATATATGCAAAAAAAACATAAGAAATTAAACACCGAAAAAGATATAGAGTTTTATTTAATATTCATTTTGCGCGTAGCAGAGGAAATGAAGTCTCTATGGCAAACGGAAGGAGAAAGGGTTTCCGAGCGCGCGCTGTTGCCACATCTAGCACTGTATGTTGGTGAAAGCAAATTTCTTAGAGTATTAATGCAAGTAAAAATAGTCCAAACCCCTTCGTGTGAGCAGTGGTTTTATGTTGCTCTTACCATTTTTTACTGAGGCATTACGGACGTTACACGGGTATTGACAACATGTGTCCCAGAGAGGGGGGGGAGATTCGCATGATTTTGTGTGCGATACGTTTTTTCCAATCGGAGTATATAAGTTTGTGTTGAAGTGTCTTGGAATAAGTTTGATGTCTGTGAAAAGAATTGGTGCAAATCACAGGAAAAGTGAAAAAGAAAATTCTTTTGGTGATTCTCCATCGCCTAAAAAAAGGCGGAGTTTAACAGGACGTCCGAGGCTATTTATTGACCAATTTACTCTTGGTGTGATTCGGAGAGCTGTTCATGATTTTTATTTGAAGAGGATATTTACAATGGACTGCAACAAGAGTTTACCAGTTATGATGAATATCGTGGACATATCCAAGAAATTTGCTTTAACCAACATGCAGAGCGCGCGCTTGGAAACCCTTTCTCCCTCCGTTTGCCATAGAGACTTCATTTCCTCCGACACGCGCAAAATGAATATTACATAAAACTCTATATCTTTTTCGGTGTTTAATTTCTTATGTTTTTTTTTCATATATGCATTATATGCATCTATCCGCTGACATTGGTATTTCATACTTCAAAAACAGTCAAAAAATGGCGAAGATAGCCGGATTTCAGAAATTTAACAAAATCGGGTATTAATAATAATGTTATAAAATAACGCTTACAAATACTTATATACAATGGATCTAGCTAAGTACTGTTAATGTTTCAATTTGATTCATTGTAGGGTTTCGGAAATGTAAGCATTCAAAATATCTTATAGGGTTTGCATGCCTAAAAACGTGTTTTTATTCAAATAACGCGCAATATAAAATATTCTAATGCAAATTAAAAATTTGGAAAGTATATCAGTTAACGTATAAATAAATTCTCTACCCGCTAATTTTCAAAGCATCAAAATCGCTTTTACCGTTTTCCAGATATACCTCTTTAAACTCGGGTATCTAGACTTTTTGAAAGGACAGTAGTGAACGTGTGCTTGCATTCTGCAAGCATTTTCTCTCACCTGAAAGTAAAAATAAAAACCGAAAAATTACTTTCAATGCATAAGTTCGCATCTCGTTCCGAATTACGTGTTTTTCTGTTTCGAAAATATTGGGGTAAAAACAACCCCTAAAATTTATAATTATAATACATTTATAGGTTTTTATCATTTGTTACGAATACCTCACATTTATGCGAAATTTCATCAATGCAGCACCTCTAAGAGTGCATTTATATGAATTTCATTGTTTAAATTTTTTTAATTTTTAACAGCCACAGCAATAAATATTTCTAAAATTTTCAATGTTATTTACCACCGGGACATTATTTCCTAACCCTGTTAAAAATTTCAGCTTCCTGGATCTACAGAAAGTACATAAACATTAGTCAATTTTTTAAACATTTGAGATATAGGAGGATACTAATGTCTGGCCCAAACTACAATACTTGGTGAGCTGGAATTTAATGCCGAGGTGAATAAAAAAGAATAATCGGAGGAAAAATTGCAAAATTGCAACAATGTGCATTATTTTGGCCGCTATAAATTATAAACTATTTTATTAACATTTCATGGTTTAGGTATTTCTAAGTGAGCTATCAAGCTGAAATTTTTTGTACCAGTAGAATTCGCCAAATAATGAAAAGGGGAGTATAGAAATTTGAAAATGTTTATTCGTTCGGCCGGAATAAATTCTCAAATGTTTAACAAATTGACTAATGTTTATGTACCTACTGTAGATCCAGGAAGCTGAAAGTTTTAAAAGGGTTAGCAGATAATGTCCCGGTTGGAAATAACATTCAAAATTTTAGAAATATTTATTGCTGTGGCTGTTAAAAATTAATAAAATTTAAACAATGAAATTCATATAAATGTACTCTTAGAGGTGCTGCATTGATGAAATTTCGCATAAATGTGAGATATTCGTAATAAATGTTAAAACCTATAAATGTATTATAATTATAAATTTTAGGGGTTGTTTTTACCCCAATATTTTCGAAACAGAAAAACACGTAATTCGGAGCCGCGATGCGAACTTATGCATTGAAAGTAATTTTTAGGCTTTTATTTTTACTTTCATGTGAGAGAAAATGCTTGCAGAATGCAAGCACATGTTCACTAGTATCGTATATCGTATATCCTCTGTAAGAAGAGTCGATATAGAATGATATAGGAGGATACTAATGTCTTGCCAAACTACAATAGATGGAGAGCTGCAATTTTCAGTGATTGTAGATGGCATGGAGATACCACCAGAAAAATTGAGATCTCATACCTAGGTTTCAGGGGTTCGACTCCAGAAATTCCTAAATTTCCATTTCTTCCCATAAGAAAAGCCTTGCGGCATATTAGAAAATTAATTAAGGGCACTTCCCCATAGGGTAGAGAATTCAAACGTGGAAGGTTGTTAGATACCCAGGTGATATATAGGGAACCGTTATCACTTTAACCGCAAGTGTCCTGGGTTCGACTCCGGATGACCCGGTATATCTCCCATAAGAAAGCATGGAAAAAATGAATTCCTTCATATAGACGAAACAAAGAAGAATAAATAAATGATATTTTCAGGGTTTGTAGATGTCATGAGTATATCTCCATAGTATTTGACAACTCCTGTGGAGGTGTCACCGGTTCTATTCCAAGTAGCCTCAAATTTGAGATTATTTCCCAAAAGGAAAGCATTGAAATAGGTGCAGGGCTCTTTTGCATTTAGAATTTTTTGTCGCCTTTTAGTCTTTCTTATTAAATGAGAGAAAATGCTTGCAGAATGCAAGCACACTCACTTGTATCCTATATCGTATATCCTCCTCTGTAAGATTTAATTTAATACAGAGTAAGTTCTAAGGCTTATCATCCATTTAAATCTAATATCAGTGGCTGTTATAGTTTAAAGAAAGAACTTTATTTATTCACTTTACAGAATGAAATAATTTTAGGCTAGCATTGTCTATTATAAAAGGAGTTACTTTGGGATTTGCAGTATGTAAATTGGAAGTTGTACTGAATTGACTCAAGTATTTAGGGTACTTTCCTGTTAACGGGAATACCTCAAAAAATAAACATGTATTGTTGTGAAATGTTACGACGTATTTGTTTGTTAACAATGCGTAACAATGGGGGAATTACTTAAAAATCACACTTTTTTGAAACTTATATTAGTAAAAGCAACATAATTACTAATACAATCTATATTTATGTTACTAGGGGGCCAATATGTCTTTACGGCATTAAAAATAGCTGGAAATATGTCGATTTCTTTGTTATGTTGTCGCCACATGAATTCTTCTGCTGACCGGCTTTTGCGTTGCATTTCCAAAATATTCTGTCTCAGAAGTAAAGTTTCATAATATGGCCCTTCTTGCACATTCCCCTTTAGATAAAATATCATGGTCTTGAACAAAGATACAGCTTCTTCTTCACTCCTCGGCAAGCTCCACAAATTCATCATTAAGGAATAAAAGTAAATGTCTTAACAAGATTTGTTACGCATTGTTAACAAACAAAATATCACAAGAATACGTGTTTATTTTTTGAGGTATTCCCGTTAACAGGAAAGTACCATTTCAAAGCAAAAATCAATTTAAAACTATTGAAAGTTGTTGCTTCAGAAACTGAGAAGTCCAGAGTGGTGAGCGGACGCTAAACGATATTAAGGTACATTATATTCCAGAATCTATTTAAAGTATTATCAGAGGCAATTGAAGATTGAACAAATTTTTTTGTTACCAGGATTCTGCTTATTTCATGAAATTGAAATGTTAATGCATTAATCCATTAAAATCTGTTAAGAGTGGCTATTTTAGTTGAAAGGAATATATGTACCTACTTGACAGTTCTATTCACTTTTCAGAATGAATGAATTCTAGGTTAACATTGCATATTATAAAAGGATTTTCTTGGGAATAAGAAGTTTGTTATGTGGTTATTTTAACTGAATTGAATCAAGTTCTCTTCTAGGTTTGAAATCCATTTAAAACTGGTGAAAGTGGTTGTTTCGGAAAATGAGAAGGCAAGAGTGCTGAGCAGACGATAAACGATATTGAGGTACATTATATTCCAAAATCTATTTAAAGTATTATCAGAGGCAAATGAAGATTGAGCCAATTTTTTGGAACCGGAATTCTGCTTATTTAATGAAATTGAAATCCTAATGCTATAATCAATTTAAAACTAATAACAACGGCTATTTTAGTAGAAGGAAAGGTACTATTTTATTCACAGGGAATTTCTGTGACATTTTAGTTAATTAATTTAAAACTTATAATATAGAAATATTCGATAGTTAAAACAGTGCACAATTTTATTCTTGCGATTTTTACATGTTGCATTGACGAAAATTTAGATTCATTAAACCCGTTGAAATTCAACGGGCACTTATGCTAGTATATATATACTAGCAGAATTTCCCGTTTAATTTCAGCGGATTTAGTGAAGCTACTACAGCACAACATACAAACTCTTCAAAATATATAGTATATGCTTTTTAGCATACAATTAGCTTTTCTTAACAATTGATTGTATTTGCTTGTAACAATCCGTTTCCGAACGTATTACATTAGAAAATAATGATAATTGTATTTCCTATCATCTCACATTCGCCAAATCCAGCTTCATTTCTTGTGTAATTATGCCTATGAAATGTATACATTTATGTCTTGTAAGCAAGAAACCCGTGAAAAAGCAACGTACAGTTGTCCATGATAGAACTCTGACTGATAAATGTACATCAGATAGGTGAGCTTATTTACGTTAATAAACATTATAATGTAGAATATAATGATTTTACTTACAAAAAATGTAAGATTCCAGTATTCACTAGACGAAAGAAGGTTCAATTACTTTCATCAATAAACGCTTCCTAAATAATAATCAGTATCTAGTTACGTTGCTATCCATAAACATCGATCGTATCGTTGCTTAAACAAAAGTGCGAAGCGAATAACGCTAAACTTTCTTCTATTTGTAAGCTTCATTGAAGCTAACTGAATCGGAGGTAGCAATGACGGTCCCCATGGCAATGCCCGGGAGGAGTACGAAAAATCCACAAAATTTCGAAACAAATAGCGTATTTCTGAAAACTTCGACCGTGTAACATGTAAGCTTCACTGGAATAAGATAGTATAGAGTTTTATTCGTCGAATAAAGCAGAAACGAAAAAAATCGGTCCATATTTATGTATTTTAATGCTTGAAGGAAGAATATCTTGCAAGTCAAAAATGGATTCATACGCGTTATCTTATGGAAAAATGTTAATCCCCTATATTGGCAGCACTGATTAATCCCGGATGACCAAAAATTGACAGTTCACTAAGTTAGGATCTAAGGAAGAATCGTACCAAATTTGGTTTTTCTAGCTTTTATCGTTCCGGAGAAATTCCATGAACAAACACACAAACCAACAAACACATGCTTCAAAATACATTATAGTAGATATATATATATATATATATTATTTTTTCTACAACTCATGTTTGAACTAAATTTTCACATGAGAAATATTTCAAGAGATATTCCATTTTCTTCGAAATTGACGGTTAGTGGGGAGTAGGGATTCCAATCCCGGAGGAATTTCAATATCCCGGGATTTCGGGATCCTAAATTTCCAATCCCTGTATCCCGGGATCCCGATGCCGTTTTCTTACATTTTGTAATAATATTAAAACCATGGTTTTAGCTGCAGAAACTAATGTTTTAGTTATCTCATTTCCATAACGCATATAAAATGCTTCACTGTAATAAGTGAAGGTAGAAGACAGCAACACAGGTGAAACAAGAACAATAAAACATACTATCTACTATAAGAAAACGCTTGATGTCTTTGTCGCGGCCTGACCGGACGGTCTCATCAGTTAGTTATGCAAACTGGCTGGTAGATGGCAGCACTTGCCAGTACAATTAGTGCTGCCCCTCCACTGTAACTAATTGCGGCCGCACCTATATTCATTTACGTAAATTGGATGGATGGTAAATACATAATATAATAATAACAATACAATTTATTTCAGCGTTGGCATATACATTTGCATGGTTTCGTCACTTACGTACATATTAACGGGGAGCCCAACTTAAAAATATAAATACGAAACAAATACCATTTAAATAATGTTTTAAAATTTAAGAACATTAAAAGAAACCAATTAACATTTAAATGATTTGTTATAGATAACAATAGAAAAAACAATCACATTTTAATTTCTGGTGGCCAATATTTAGCAATTTCTTCTAAAATTAATTGTTATTTGAATACGAGAACTAAATTAGATTAACATTTTGAACAAGTAACGCAGTGAATTTCGAAAGATTTTATTTGAATAATACTTTTGTTGAACTTTATTATGTCTTCTGAACTAAAATTAAGAATTCGTGTCTGCGGTTCCATGGGTAAAATGTAAACACTACCGATACACTCACGTAATTAATTACGTTAGAAAAGTAAAACATTTTACTACATTATTTAAAATCGATTCGTTCGAATATCTCAATCTATTATTCAATTAATTACGATGGAAAACACAATTAAGATCAATAATCTTATATCTATTTAGAGTAATAATAGGTATTCTTATTTAGGTTCTCCTGTTATTATGTTGACATAAAAACTCATATTCCGCGTAATCAATATTTACTCATCACTACGACACGCTATTTTGTGATTGTTGGTTGTTTATTTAGCAACTGAATAGAAAGCGTCAGTCGCCATCATCAGAGAGATTGAGCTTTAGGAGATTATTCGTTGGTTGGTTTTGGTTAGTTTGTTGTTTTCATTTGCTTTCGTTTCGTGTCCATTTTTTGTGTTCTTTGTTTGTTTTCTTTGTTTTCGTTCTTAGTTGTTCATTTTGTAGTCTATGTTTATATTCTTTGGTTGTGCTCTTGATTTTTGTTCCTTGATTACCTATTTGTCGGTTTACATCTTTTATGCCGGCTATTGGTTACAGTTTAATTCATTTCTTTTTTCTTGGTGATTTTTACATTGAACTTATATTCTTTGGTTGTACTCTTAATTTATGTTCCACGATTATTTATTTGTCGGTTTACATCCTTTTCTACCGGGTATTGGTTAGCGTTTAATTCATTTCTTTTTTCGTGGTGGTTTTTGTAGTTTTCGTATTGGTTCGTTTCGTGTTCTTTCCACTTTATTTCAAGACTCCTAATGTAGTTTACAGAAAGGAGAGGAGAAGTTTTAGTATGTATCATTTTCTCAAGCTGTCTTCTAAGCGGGAAAAAGTATAACTATTTGCAGTCCGAAATGCACCCGGGCGAAGCCGGGTACGAAAAGCTAGTTAACTTATAAAACGCCAGTGATTTTTCGGTATGCTACTATACGAAAACTAATTCAATTTACACTTTCACTGTATAATCAGGTGCGCTTATATTATAAAGCACAAGGGACGAACAGCAAAAAAGATGTTGGGCCGAGCAACACCAAAGAATGCCACCAACTAGCTATAGCTAGCGTTCTATCTTAAATGTGAGCGAAGCGTTTGAGAGAGTAGTTCCTTTTGTTTATACCGACGTGCCCGGCCAATCTTTCTCCAACCGGCACAAGAGCGAAAATATTTTCAACTCACAAGAGCAGGAGCAGATTTTCGACTTTGAAGTGCGATGCTATGGGAACCCAGTGAGAAAGAAAAATGGAAAAAATACTACGTTATATTCACAGATATCTCGGAGCCACATAACCAATAAAGAAGATACGAATTCGTTAAGAGTATATGAGAGATGCAGCACTTGAGTTCAAGAGCAGAAAGAAATATTAAACTGCCCCAAAGCGGTACTATGGGAACTCGAGGGTAAAATTAGAATGTCTTAAAGTAAACAAAAACATATTAAATGTAGTCGGACTGAACTGAAATGAAGATTCGTTGAGGGTACTCGAGTATGAATGTGATTAATGCCTAAAGATAAGCAAGGAAGCAAAAGACCTGGCCCCTTTAGAATGGAATTTGAGAGCGGTGCAACGTATGTCTCACGACTAGGACAAATGTGATATTGTATCAGCCAAATCTTACACGCCCCAGTTTGGAAACCACTGACCTAAAAAACGATGATTGACGGAATTCGTAGGACCAACTAATTTGGTGTATAGAAGCAGAGAAAGATCCGAATGACGAAGCAAAGGATTGTGAACGCTCATTCGTTAACAAAAATTTTTCGGTTCATTGATACATAAGCTTGAAGCCGAACAATGCCGGATAATTCTTTATTAGCAATTAATAAAAATACTACAATATTATTTTCAGATTAGTCTCGCTATAGAATTGAACCATTGATATGTTAAAAGAGCGAATCTCAGCACAAAAATGACTAATATTAAATATGTGTAAATCCCGAAATCCCGGGATTTCTTTGATAAAAATCTCGGAATTTCGGGACTCGGATTTAGCGGTATCCCGGGATTGCAATCCCTAGTGGGGAGATTGCTCGCGCGGGTGGTTGTGACAACAATTGCATCGCTAGCGCTGAAGCGTGTAAGTTGAACTGTTCCTATCGCCGCCGTATTTATTTGATTTTAATTGACAACTTACGTATGGAGAAAGTCATGTGTTGGACACATCAATTTCTTTAAAATAAGCAACCTGGATATATCCTGGACATGCTACCTCCAAGTTTATCCCACAGTGCCATGGTTACAAGGACTGACCGTGGATACTTAAATTTCCCTAGTCACCGGACTACGACATTGTTCGTTGTTGTTGTTGTTCGTAGTCTCAGGGTCTAACCTTTGGATTTCATTGTCGTTCGACCTTAAATGTTCCTCTACACTGTCCATATTTAAAACTAAATTGTGTAGTCTATTAATTCATAACACGTTATTTTTGTTTCTAATTTGTTCCTGTCAATATATTTTTGTGTTTTATTTATTTTTCCTTTATGAAAGAATGAAATATATACGTACGTGCGCGCGGGCGTGCATGTGTATGTGTTTTTTTCGTGTATACATATGTATGTGTGTATTGCTACCAAACGTGTATAGTATTGTGTAGTATATTCGACAAAATTGCCTCCGCACTCAATATTGAGTTTCCTATTATGTATAAAATAATTACTGTACGTTGTAATAATGCAGTCTGGGACCCTGTCCCGGAACAATAAAATTCCTATCTATCTATCTGCAATTCCTAAAAGTTGTTTATATATAAAAGTTTTTTTATATATGTACTTGTTAATCCTCCCACCCCTTCCCATCCACTCTCTTCCCCTCTTATTGCGCCTTCTCTTGTCCATTTTGCCCTTATATACTCACGACCACGTTGAAGACGGCTCCGATCATTAGACCGAAGCTCTGAGCGACGAACACCACGAGAAGTGACACTCCAACGAACATAGAGAATCGCACGGTGTCCATGGGTTGGGCGCTCATAAAGTACACCAGAGCACTGAAGAGTACGCAGCCAAAGGTCTATGTATGTAAATATGAAAAAAATATAGAGAAAGGATTATATTTCGTGAATTAATCCTAATTGAAGTGACTGTTATTCATCGACAAGCATTCTATTAACAAAAAGTGGCATAAATAAGTCGAAACAAAACGCAAGTTACTTTTAATGCGCTTCATTTTGAAATAGAAATGGCACAACTTAAGCTATTTATTAAAATTAATTATAGAAGATGGAAGAAAGGAATTAGAAAAGAGTAAATATTGGAATCTTCATGTGAGCGGGTGTTAGGATAAGAGGGGTGTTTCAGAGACCAGTAAGGAGAGCTTATCTGAGTGGCAAGGATGCGATCTTTGATTCATTTGAGTAATAATTACGATCATTCATCGGTATAATAGTTGATTATATTATTTTATTCAGCCTCCAATGTTGGCAATATGATTACAAAGTGCAACAAATTGTGAGTCACGTTGAGACATCGAATAAAGTTAATCAAAAGAGGCCTTTTAGGCTGAAGTGCTGACTCACCGCGACCGGAAGATCCGTGAGGGTTATGGCGATGTAGTAGGACTTGAGGGAATACCAGCGGTTGAAGTGCTCCTTTAGCAGAATGGACATCTCCATGGGAACTGAGGAGGAAGAAAAGAATTTAATTCGTAGTAAGATGAACCTTACCTCTCCTCGCCTCACCTTCCCCAGCTATAACTCCATGACCTCTCTCCCCCAACCCAACTATTAAACCCCATTCGCCCTCCCTCGTCCTCTCTCGCAACCCTTTCAACCGCGAGGGAGAATACCTCATTTTGTCTCCTTTATTTACTTACAAGTTAAGATTGTGAGCATCATGGAGGTGATCATGTGGTGCACGAGTATCGAGAAGAGAAGGTTGTAGTTGTCAAGCACCCTGGAGCCTTCTTGACCCGACCCGAAGTACAGCAATCCCAGCATGACACCCACTATAACGTTGGAAAGAGTTCTCATGTGCGTCAGCGTCTGCAAGGAAAGAAATACTACACTTGAGGCACAGGCTCTGTTTTTCGCACGTACAGTTTGTAACGTTTTCAAATAATATCTAATATAATATTTACGTTTTTACAAATTTCCAGGGGGGGGGGGGGGAACTGCAACTGATTAGTTTTTGGACAATATCGGTAAACCGGAAGTCGAGGTTTATTCGGAACCCGATTCGGATTTTGCGGTATTTCTCCGTTAAAACATCATTATTGTATATACAATTCTATACAAAGGTTATATAGAATGTAATTTCCTACAACTTCTATTTGAAACAATTTTACATAGCAGTTATTGTTTAGGAATTATTTATAAATAATCGGTTTTTCGGTTTCCGTCAAACATCTCCTTAAAAACATCGTTATCGGTAATGTTCGTGTGGACCAAAGTTGTAGAGAATAATATTTTTCCAAGTTTTGTTTGAAACATATTTCCGTAGAACCATCCATTTCGGAGATGTTTTGCTTTTTTCTGAATTTCCAGTATACATCGCCACCACCATGTAGCGGTGAATTCTGTAAACATATTCAGGTACTTTTCTATTAAAGGGGAGCCCAAATTCTCTACGCTTATTGTTAATGTTTGTTTTGTAGTTACTTACAAATACAACAACGACAAATAAGGTCATTTATTATATCTCGTTTGACTGTTGCTAACCCATGACTGATTTGCCTGTCTCTACATTTACAAACCCAATCTCCGGACGTGGAGGGTTTCTTTGGTTCCGGGCGAGGCGAAGGGCGCGGTAGTACTCGGAGATGACTACCCATTGCAACAAAGCGAGCCGAAGGCTCGTCGATATATCCTCTCAATTTGCGGCACAACAGTCAAGAGGATATAACATAGAAAGGATATATTGACGAGCCTTCGGCTCGCTTTGTTGTAGTGGGTAGTCGTCTCCGGGCACTACCGCGCCCTTCGCCTCGCCCAGAACCAAAGAAACCCTCCACGTTGTCCGGAGATTAGGTTTGTAAATGTAGAGACCTGCCAATCAGTCATGGGTTAGCAACAGTACCTTTCTTTAATAATTTAATATTTTTTAAATGATTTTAATTTGGGCTCCCCTTTAATAGAAAAGTACCTATATTCAAAATATACGTAATTTATGGCAATAAGGACGACTGTATTCTTTTACCATACGAAATAATAATTTTGCCTTATAATTCTATTCATAATGATTTAAATATCTATACCCCAAATATGGAGAAAGTCATGTGTTGGCCTCATCATATTTTATTTCAATTGATATAGTTGCCAGCCCAACAAATCCCTCCTGGGACATTGGCGATCTGAGGTACGTCTTGATTAGTTTCATTTTGAAAAACTCCTTTCTGCAGTAGAAACGCTTATATGCAATGTCAGGAATTTTCTTAATGCTATAAAAACATTTGGGCATGATTCGGTGAAATAATCTGCAGACATGCTTTCTAAAACTTCCAGCGGTGATTCAGAATCCAAATGATATTTTAAATATTTAGGCTCCTCGACCTAGTCTAGTCCTTAAATATCTTTGTGATCTCCATCAGTCAGCAACATTTCTAAGTCCATACAATTTTTAATCAAAATTTCATCACTCATTTTACAGATATTTTTTAAATTGAACAAAAAAATGAATCTACTAATATATTTCTCCATTAATTCAAATTTTTCTTTTAAGGAGGTAATTGCATTATCCAAAATATTACAGAAAAAATCCACTTTCAATCTTTGCACTTCGTCATCTATCGGTTCGTCACATTACTCACATTCAGAACTTGTTTTTCGTCGAGGAATCCGTCGTTTTTTTTTTCAAATGTAGGCTTTATATCTAAGCTTTGATCCATTTTCTTTGCTTCAATCAGCACACTAGCGAAATTATCATCTAGCCTATACTTCTGTAAATATGTTAGTGTATTTGACAATTGTGCAGCAGCTTTGGTTAAATTTGAGCTCATTTGTTGAAGAGATATTGACGTGATGTTAATTTCATTTAGTATATTATACCAAATATATAAACAGCATATGAAGTTATAATTCAGTTTTGAAAGTAAAGTCAATGATTCTGACCGGTTTCCTGCTGTAGTAGCGGTTGTGATTGTTGTACCTTCCTCAGAAACTGCATAAAGAGCATTAATAATTTCCTGCGTTTGTGTTTGATTGGTTTTACAGCGTCTATTCTAGAAGACCACCTCATAGCACTTAAACGCTTCACAGTCAAATTTCTCAAATTTTTTTATCAAGCTATCCCAACGTTGCGTGGACGAAGAAAAGAAAACACAAAGGCGCTGCATTGTATCAAGAAAGGTAACCGCTTCTATGAAACAGTTTGCCGCATCGTTACAACCAAATTCAGCGAATGTGAGCTACAGGGAATGAAAAACGCTCCTGGATTCATCGTTAAAATTCTGTTTTGCACTCCATTATGTTTGCCCCGCATATTCGAACCAATGTCATAACCTTGCCCTCTTAAGTCACATAACAACAGATCATATTCTTTTAATATCTCAAGTATTTTTTCGGTTACTCCAGCACCAAGAAATACTCGCTCGCCAGTTAGTCAGGTTGGCGATCCCCCCCCCCCCTCCCCCATGAGAAGTTTCTGGATCCGCCTTGCTTTCATAACGATACGTTGCGATAACAAAAAATCTGATGTGGCCAACACATGACTTTCTCCATATTTGGGGTATAGATATTTAAATTATTATGAGTAGCATTATAAGGCAAAATTATTATTTCGTATCGTAAAAGAAGACACGTCGTTGCCGTATATTACGTATATTTTGAATGTTTACAGAATTCACCGCTACATGGTGTTCGCGCTGTAGGCAGGTATTAAGAAAAAGCGAAATATATCCGAAATGGATGGTTGTACGAAAATTTGTTTCAAACATTATTTGGAAGAAATATTATTCTCTACAACTTTGGTCCTTACGAAGATTACCAATAACGATGTTGTTAAGGAGATATTTAACGGAAACCGAAAAACCGGTTATTTATAAATAACTCCTAAACAATAACTCCTATAGAAAATTGTTTCAAATGAAAGTTGTAGGAAATTACATTCTCTGTAACTTTTGTATAGAATTGTACATACAAAAATGATATTTTAACCAAGAAATATTGCAAAAACCGAATCGGGTTTCGAATAAACCTCGACTTCCGCTTATCCGTTATTGTCCAAAAACTAATCAGTTCTTTGTTCTCATGTAAGAGTGTTAGATATGAAGTTTGGTAACGATATGGCACGTACTTTTTGAGTTAGAGCGCCCACACTAACATACACACACACACGTCCACACACACACATACATCATTCCGAAAATAGTCTAAGCGTGTTCTAGGGACCTCAAAACATGTATATCCGTTGAAATCTGGAAGTCGATTTTTTTCATGAATACAATACTTTCCCATTACTACGTATGAGAAAGTAAAAAGATCAAAATTCGTTAAGGAACACTACCGGATACTATCGCATCTGTACCGTCAATTTACTCGTGATCAATTTTAATACTTTCTAAAGGTTGTTTATGCTATAATAGAAAATATGATCATTTTTACTTTCTCCATACGAAGTAATGGGAAAGTATTGTGATCATGAAAAAAATCGACTTCGAGATTTCAACGGAAATACACTTTTTGAGGACCCTAGAACACGTTTAGACTATTTTCGGAATGATGTCTGTGTGTGTGTGATTGTGGGTGCTCTAACTCAAAATGTACTTGCCATATCCTTACCAAACTTCATATATAAAACTTTAGCATGAGCACAACGAACTAATTAGTTTTTGGACAATAACGGTTAACCGGAAGTCGAGGTTTATTCGAAACCCGATTCGGTTTTTGCAATATTTCTCCATTAAAACATCATTATTTTGTGTACAATTCTATTAAAAGAATATAGAGAATGTAATTTCCTACAGTTTTCTTTTGAAACAATTTTCTAAGGGAGTTATTGTTTAGGAGTTATTTATAAATAACCGTTTTTTCGGTTTCCGTCAAATATCTCCTTAAAAACATCGTTATTGATATTCATCGTAAGGACCAAAGTTGTAGAGAATAATATTTCTTCCATGTTCTGTTTTAAACAAATTTTCGTAGATTTCGGAGATATTTCGCTTTATCTTAATACCAGTATACAGCGCCAGCACCATGTAGCGGTGAATTCTGTAAACATATTCAAAATATACGTAATTTACCGCAATAAGGACGACTGTATATGGAGAAAGTCATGTGTTGGCCACATCAGATTTTTTGCGATATTTCTCAGTTAAAACATAATTATTGTATATACAATTCTATACAGAGGTTATAGAGAATGAAATTTCCTACAACTTTCATTTGAAAGAATTTTCCATAGCAGTTATTGTTTAGGATTTATTAATAAATAATCGGTTTTTACTTTCTCCAAACGTAGTAATGGGAAAGTTTTGTGATCACGAAAAAATCGAATTCGAGTTTTAAGACAATACCGGTTAACCGGAAGTCGAGGTTTATTCGAAACCCGATTCGGTTTTTGCGATATTTCTCCGTTAAAACTTCATTATTTTGTGTACAATTCTATACAGAGATTATAGAGAATGTAATTTCCTACAACTGTTATTTGAAACAATTTTCCATAGCAGTTATTTTTAGGAATTATTTATAAATAATCGATTTTTTCGGTTTCCGTCAAATATCTCCTTAAAAACGTCGTTATTGGTAATCTTCGTGACGACCAAAGTTGTAGAGAATAATATTTCTTCCAGGTTTTGTTTTAAACAAATTTTCGTAGAACCATCCATTTCGGAGATATTCAACTTTTTCGTAATTTTCAGTATAGAGCGCCACCACCATGTAGCGGTGAATTCTGTAAACATATTCAGAATATACTAATTTACGGACGACTGTATTCTTTTGCGTTACGAAATGATAATTTTGCCTCATAATGCTCTTCATAACAATTTAAATATCTATACACCAAATATGGAGAAAGTCATGTGTTGGCCACATCAGATTTTTACATAGATATTTCTTTGTAACAATACCATAGCTCCAACTCTTAATCTTAATTTTTGCGGTGGCATTACTTATGGTGTGAGTGAATTTAACAACTCAACCGGAAAATTTGCCTTTTCTTCTTCATCACAATTAACTAACTCGTCCGCACTTGTATATAGTATTTCGCTTTCATCCACATCAATGACCACTCGATTCAATATTTCATTATTAATATGTAATAGGTGCTAATATAACCTTTCCGTATAGTTCTTCTTCTTAACCTTTTTCGATTTTTTTCCCGAATAATTCGTCTATTAAATTACCACTGCTTTCACATTACATTGGTAACTCTTATGTACTAACCATCAGAATCAGAGGCGTATCCTGAGTTCAAGACGTGGGCTATCTCACCCTAACTCTCAACAAGGAATATTTTTAACACTGAAATAGCAAACTTTCTGAGTTGTTAAGTAATAAAATAATATTTTAGGTGCATGCTAACATAACAAAATAATTTAGCGTATTATAGCAGCCTACCTACTAATTCACTAAGACTAAGCACTCATTATGCAGCACACATAATATCACTCATTTTAATTCAATAAGACGCAATAATTACACACAGGCCACAATTAAAATAACTCGAGCAGAGTTTCTATTTACCCTTTCGAAATTAAGCCACCACACAAGTCTATCTCGAAGCGAAGACTTTGGAACGTATGACTAATAAACATTATAATGTAGAATATAATGATTTTACTTATAATAAATGTAAGATTCCAGTAATCAATAGACGAAAGAAGGTTCACTTACTTTCATCAATAAACGCTTCCTGAATAATAATCAGTATCCATTTACGTTTCTATCCATAAACATCGATCGTTTCGTTGCTTAAACAAAAGTGCGAAGCGAACAACGCTAAACCTTCTTCTATATGTAAGCTTCATTGAAGCTAATTGAATCGGAGGTAACAATGACGGCCGCCTTGGCAACGCCCGGGAGGGGTACGAAAAATCCACAAAATTTCGAAACAAAAAGTGTATTTCTGAAAACTTCGACCGTATAACATTTAAACTTCGCTGGAATAAGATAGTATAGAGTTTTATTCGTCGAATAAAGCAAAAACGAAAAAAATCGGTCCATATTTACGTATTGTAGTGCATGAAGGAAGAATACCTTCCAAGTCAAGAAATGGATTCATACGTGTTATCTTATGGAAAAATGTTAATTCCCTATATAGGCAGCACTGGTTAATCCCGGATGACCAAACCTTGACCATTCACTAAGTTCGGATGTAAGGAAGAATCGTACCAAATTTGGTTATTCTAGCTTTTATCGTTTAGGAGGAGTTCCATGAACAAACACACAAACCAACATACATACAAACACACCCTTCAAAATATATTATAGTAGATAGATTTTCTTTGAGGCGTAGTTTGGTTGAAGTCCCGAGCATTAAAGATAATTATTATTATAAGTGCTTTAAAAATCAATTCACTCATTCATATTCTATTCTAACAGGAATAAATCTCCTGGAATCAAACTTGGAACCTTGGGAATAGGACGTAAACATAGACCTTCCCGCGAATGAAAGTGTATTATATGCAGCATTTGGTTGAGAGGCGTTCCGCGGTATCCGAATGCATAGAGAACAAAAGGACAAAAAATCTTCATATTTCCGATTTAATTATGTACTAATTATATATTCATAGATTTAAAAGTGTTTTCCCTCTCCTATTTTCTGATACTCATTAATTAACCACTTTGAATAGAGGTTCCTTCAACGTACCAGGTCTCTTCCGCTCTTTAGGAATCCCCGCTTCAAAAGTACTCGCAGCTGATTCAGCTGTGACGTCTCCTGCCTCACGTGTATCCCTTCGCCCCTCGTGCCGCAGAATGTGGACAGCACGGGTTCCACCGGTGCCAAGCTGTGTCTGGAAACTTCCATTCTGCTCAATGCTGCCTCGAGAGACAGAGAGAGAGATAGTGAAAGAGATGTTCCCGACTTACGCTAAACTCGGACATACATTGCCAGTACCTCGAAATCGACATCCGATATCGCACCCTTCGGACATACACGACATTCGATGTGCTTTTCGAGCCTACTTTCTTGTGCGTATTTTCGGCCGATATTCAGTTTGACGATATGACTCGTCCGCATTGTAGGTATTAATTTATTGATTGTTTTAAGCCTTAAAAATGTTTATTATACAATATATAACACTCATTGGTTCTTAAACTATTAATTTCTAGTCTAAATAAGGCTCGGTACATATTTTTCCCAAGGTCCTGGAACGTATCTCAACTTATAACATGTAAGTCTATGGGAAATTGATATTCGACTTACGATTCTATTTTCAGGAACGGATTAGTGTCC
This sequence comes from Uropetala carovei, assembly GCA_036926305.1. Classification (NCBI taxonomy): domain Eukaryota; kingdom Metazoa; phylum Arthropoda; class Insecta; order Odonata; family Petaluridae; genus Uropetala; species Uropetala carovei. The sequence continues at coordinate 3,997,912 of JAXCHB010000075.1, forward strand.
TAAGTCGGGAACTGTATATGCATTACACAGGCCTCGACAAGTAGGAGCCAATTTTAGTATTCAGGGGACTGAGAAGATATCATGCTATTTAGAATGAGTTATTTAAGTCTGCATACACTACAATATATACCATATATTTATGGTACATAAATAGAGCGTTTAATATTACCTACTAAGAAACTTTACAGAATATTTAAAATAAAACAGAGAAACATGTTCGCCACAGCGATTTTCAGTTCGTCCAATCGTGGACATTAATATGATCAGTATGTGTTTGCTTCATTAACACAGTTTAAAGTTTGGTAGAACGAATGTATTTTTATTTGATTTTTTAAGCCAGGCAAAATCAAGATTCTTATCGTATTACTAAAATAATACCACCGTATGCTAATTGTTAAGACTCCTAAGTGTGACATTTCTTTCTTTTATCCAATAAACTATTAGTGTAACTTGCGGCGGATAGCTATTCGGTGTGGTAGACTCAGTGATTTCACAGAGAATATTATATTACCACATCGGCCCACTTATAGTTACCGGTGAAAAACTTGAGACTCGACGTACCATAAATTACTTATTTACACTTTATTCTTACTTAAAGATACGTCAGAATTTTTTAGAAGACTGATCTCACAAAATAGACATTCCCAAAAAACCATTAATGTATACGAATTACAAAAAAGTGTTTGAATTCAAATTGTTAACGACTTTTAAAGGCAAAACTATGGAACTGTTATGGAGAATCTACCTACTTATAAGCTACTGAAGATGGTTACTTTTTAGCCAAAATGCTGATCTGGTTTTTCTTAACTTTGTTATGGCTATTGGGGACTCCGGGGATAAGTAATTTCTTAAATGATAGCAAAATCGAGAAATATCGGGATTTATAATGGGCGTGATCACTAAAAAGGAATGCGGTAAACGGGGATTCCACCTTATAAATAAAATCCAAGTGAAGGATATGACACACTTGCGTTCGTTTTGGCCAGCGATTCTCTTCGGATGTTGGTGATGGACAGGGCTCTGGGATTCTTAAACCATCGAACGCTCCTGCCATTGTCGGAACCTTCGACCATCCTTGGTGTGACGTCACCGTACTCGCCGCAAGCCAACTCGATCACTGTGGAGAGAGATTCCATCAAAGTAAGTCAATGGCAACACACGATTTTCGTAATATAACTTAATTGTGGCAAACTATATTTGGCTTCTAAATCAGCAATTCCCAAATGATGGACATTAATTCCACACGTTTGTCAATTGACTTTGGAGGGATAGTGCTAAGGAAGACTTATTGTTAGTGCTCCTTCTCATTTTTTCAATCTTCATATGTCCGGAATTATCCGATTTACGAACAAGAATTTTTGCACCAAAAATTTGATTTGTAAACTCTTATCTTACGAACTTTTGCTCAGCTTCAAAAACTCCACATAATGACATCATTTGATAATTAATATCATTATCCGAATTTTATGTTTTTATCGTATATTATCCATTCATATACAATAAATTACAGTATTTATGTAGGTATATTTTCTGTGATTTTACAACTTTGCTGCAAAAGTATTTTCTTGTCGAGCTAGGGTAGAAAATCCTTAACTTGATATTTATAGCAAAGCAATTTAATATACTGTGCACCGCTGTCCTAACCGTGATATTTCAGAAAAGAAATGCGTTTTAAATTTTAAAAAATAAATCAGCATTTCATTCTTTAGAGTGGAAAAGACATTTACTAATTTATAGAATTGTAGCATAAAATTATGGATTAAAAAGTCTACTGCTACCTTTCACTAATTGCGAAAAATGACGTCATAAACTACCAAATATCTCTATATTATAAAATCGTAATGTCATCATGATCCGTAACGCTCTAATTTTGTGAATAACTCGATTAGAAATAAACTTAGAAGCCTGAAATTTCTCAGGATTTCAGTGTTATTGAATCTCTACGTTATGACAAAAAATATTTTGAAGAAGGTCACGGGTTCGACTCCAGAGGATGAATGTCCTTTCCCATATGATAACACGTAAATAGCACCTTTTTGGTTTGAAGACTTTCATTCTTTTACACTTTAAAATATTTTACAACTAGCAGAACTTCCCGTTGAATTTCAACGGATTTAGTGAATCTAAAACTTCGACCGTGTAACATGTAAGCATCGCAAGAATAAGATAGTACACAGTTTTAACCGTCGAATAAAGCAAAAATGAAGAAAACCTGTTCGCAATTACCTATTTAGATGAGTGAAAGAAGTAAATCTTGCACTCTGAAAAATCGAAAATTCCGTGTAAACTTACGGGAAAATAATTATTGAATTAAGCACCCCCCCACCGCCAAATTTTTTATCGCCATATAGCCTATGTTATCCGCAGCATAAAATTATTTACCTATGTGATGTTTTGTGACGATATCTTCAAAGGTTTGCAAATCACAATTTGTGGAAAATCTACGTCTAATTATTTTAGTTACTTATGACGTAGTTTTAAAAAGAGTTTGCTTTGGAGAACTCTATGCCACACTTTGTGTTTCTTTCTTCGCTACTTTAGTTTATATTAGGTATATATTATTCCTTTTAGTTTATATTAGGTATATATTACTTCTTTTAGTTAATATTAGCAGAATTTTCAGTTTAATTTCAACGGATTTAGTGAAGTTAATACAGTATACCACAGCATGGGCGTCGGCAGGGGGGGCAGTTGCCCCCCCCCCCCTGGAAATGTGTAAAAACGTAAATATTATATTAGATATTATTTTAAAATGTAAAAAAACGGCATGCGAAAAAACTGAACACGTTGCGTAAGGATGGCGAGAATTCTCGCTCCCAACTTCGGTCTTACAGCAGGAGCGGCCACCCAGCTCATAGAGACATATTTGCGAAAAATGGAGGGAAGTATAAAGCAAAACAAAGGCAACATGTGCGGGTCGGATCCGCGAGGTAGTTTTTACAAGCGATAGCACAGATAAAGGAAATTTGTTAAACTTATTTTTTCAGAGCGTATTTACTACCGAAGACGTGAGAGCGAAGGTCGTGGCGCCCGAACCAGGCAAGGAAAAAATGAACGATATAGTCATATTAGCGAAAGGGATAGCTAAACAGCTTAAAAATATCAAGTCAAATAAATCTCCGGGTCCAGAAGAGATACCAGCTAGAGTATTCAAAGAGTTAGCACTGGAAATAGCACCTTATCTCGAAATAGTTTTCAATAAGTCACTTAGTCATGGCGTTGTACCTAAGGAATGGAAATTAGCCTTTATAACGCCGTTACACAAAGGTGGGAAAAAAGACGACAGAGAAAATTACAGGCCAATTTCGCTTACCTCCCTATCTTGCAAGGTTCTCGAGCACATTATCGCTAGCTCCGTGATGGACTTCTTAGATAGTCAGAACTTGCTAAGTAAATATCAGCATGGCTTCAGGAAGACGAGATCTTGTGAAACACAGCTTGCTCTGTTCGTTCACGATATACTAAGATCAGGAGACCGTAAGACTCAGTTAGATGCTGTTTTCCTCGACTTCAAGAAGGCTTTCGATAAAGTCCCGCACAGTAAGTTAGTGAAGAAATTAAATGACTGTGGAATAAATCGAAAGATAATCGAGTGGATCAGGGACTTTCTTAATGAGCGTGAACAAATAGTAGTTATAGATGGATTTAAATCAGATTCAGTCAGCGTAGCCTCAGGCGTTCCACAGGGAAGTGTAATCGGCCCCCTACTATTCCTTTTATACATAAACGACTTAGATAAGGTTATTAAAAGTAAAATCAAGTTATTCGCGGATGATACAGTAGTTTACAGAGAGATTAACAGTCCTAATGATCAATTATTACTTTCTGACGACTTAAATGCAATTCTTGAGTGGTGTAAAGAGTGGCAGTTAGAATTGAACTTAGGAAAGTGTTCCTTTATGAGATTCTGGGGAAACAAAAACATTGACACGACGAATTACACTGTTGAAGGCGTCCAGCTAAAACTAGCCGATTCCGTCAAATACTTAGGCGTTACTTTAACAAGCAACCTCTCGTGGGATATGCACATACGAAATATATGCGGGAAGGCTAAACAGAAACTAGGATTCATCAAACGCATAGTAGGTAAAAGTGAGGAAAAAGTCAAAGAGACATGTTACTTCTCGTTAGTAAGACCGCTATTAGAGTACGCGTCGAGCATATGGGATCCGTACGTGAAAGGATCAATCTCAGAGTTAGAAAGAGTGCAGCGAAAAGCCGCTAGATTCGTCAAAAATTGTTACGATAGAAACAATAGTGTTACAGCCTTGATACAGGACTTAGGATGGGAATCACTAGCTGAGCGCCGATCACGCTCTAGGTTAAAACTTCTCGAAAGATTTAGAACGCATATATTCTCCAGCGATGTCGAAGAAATAATAAGAGCGCCAACTTATATTGGGAGAACGGACCATCCTCGTAAAATAAGAGAGATAGCCTGTAGGACTGAGAGGTATAAAGGCTCGTTTTTCCCTAGAACGATAGCTGAGCAGAACAGAAGTTACGAAAGGAAATCAGCCGACGTAGAATGATACTATACATTATTGGTACGGTTCTTCCTTACATCCTAAGTTAGTGAATGGTCGAGGTGTTGTTGCTGTGCTTTACTTTGATTCGAAATGGCGAACGTTTTAATTATCAAACGTCACGTATTTTGCCGCGTCCTGCAACTGAAATACAGGGATGAGTGTAGACTACGTTGAATTTGCACTTTAAAATTACTTAAAATCACGGTACGAACTTGAGACTTGGATATTTCATTGCGGGAAAGAACAAGGTTTATTTTTATTGAAGACAGATTCCGAATTCTGATCGAATTCGCGTATAAATACGGTTAGAATCAATAAAATACGTGATTTTTCAGTTTTATTACAATACCAATTATAAGCTACCATGACAACTCCCATTGTTGCCGAAATTGAGAGTTCAATGCATTTATAGGGGAGAGGGATTTACGTTTTCATTATAACTAATTAAATAAACAAAATTTGAAAATAATAGCAGTACATAACAACGTATTATTTATCGTTCTGGAATATTGCATTTCTAATAAACAGGATATCTTGGAGTATTAGACAAACTCTAAAAGAAATACGAATGATAAAAGAGGCGACTGTTTAAGCAAGATATTAAATTCTGTCTTGATTATCACAAAAGTGTAAAAGTACCTAATCTCTTCTTACTTATTAATACAAAAACTTTAAATGGAACTTACGTATTATCCCCATGCCATACTTACGTACAACATTAACAGAAACTGATTGGCCTGTCTCGACATTTGCAAACCCAATCACCGGACAACGGGAAGGGATACTTTGGTTCCGGGCGAGGCGAAGGGCGCGGTAGTGCCCGGAGACAACTACCCATTAAAACAAAGCGAGCCAAAGGCTCCCCAATATCCTCTCCATTTGCGGCACAACACTAAACGAGATATTTAAATTTAATCTATTTACTTTATTACGTAATAATTATTATTCGTTGTATTGTTGCACGTAACAACAGTAATGAAGTTTATTACTCTATACGTTGTTATTCTTTTAATATTTTTAAGAATGGAGATAATACGTAAGTATTATATATAAGCAGAACTTCCCGTTGAATTTCAACGGATTTAGTGAATCTAAAACGTCGACCGTGTAACATGTAAACATCGCAAGAATAAGACAGTACACAGTTATAACCGTCGAATAAAGCAAAAATGAAGAAATCCGATCCGCATTTACATTTGAATGAAGGAAGAAAAATCGAAAATTACGTGTAAATTCCCTCCCCTTCCCTTCCACCCTCTTCCTTTCTCCCCCTCTCTCTTTCTCCCTCCCTCCCCCTCGCTCCCTCCCCCTCACTCAGCTAAAATCCGAACAGAAATAAAAATCTGATGTGGCCAACACATGACTTTCTCTCCATATAACAGAGCAAAGAATATGATTGCTCTTGACATCACCGTTCTCAGAAATATTTATCAGCGATTACAATACAGAGAATTTTTATAACATTTTCAATAGTCTTTATTAATGAAAGAGCAAAAAAACACCAACCGAACAATCTCCTCAGCTCGATGTATCACAAGGTAACTTTAAAGTAGCGACTGACGTTTTGAATTCAGTTGCTATATAAACAAAAAAACCTCAAATTCCGGTTAATCGATATTGTCCAAAAACTAATAATTTATTCGTGCTCAGACCAAAGTGTTATATATGAAATTTGGTAATGATATAATAAGTACTTTTTAAGATAGAGCGCCAAAATTACATATAAATGCATCATTCCGAAAAGTCTAAACGTGTCCTACAGACCTCAGCGTATTTCCTTGGAAACCTCGAACATTATTTTTTCCGTGATCACAATACTTTCTCTATACTACGTATAGGGTCATTCCATGCTACATGTCCAGACTCGGTGAGTGATGGTTCCTTCGGCTCGAACCATATTTTCAGGATGGTTAGTAAGTCTAACTACCTTCCCAACACAAGACATTCCCATTTTCGGGGTAAAAATATTTAAATTATTATGAATAGCATTATGAGGCAAAATTCTCATTTCCTATCGTAAAAAAATACAGTGGTCCTTATTGCTGTAAATATCGTGTAAGAAGCGTCTATATAGTATAGATATCATATAGGAGGATACAAAATTATGAGGCACTTCCAGATGTGCTAGAAAATTGAAATTTGGTAAGATTATAGGTTTTTGGTCACAACCGAAGGAAAAAATCGGAAACTGTCGAAATTCCTATTTCGAAGGGCTCTTTTGGCCCCTTTTTGCCCCATTTTTGGCCCACAACAAAACATGCAAATTGGTGTAGAGGTTTATATATTTGCATTTTAAAATTACTTCCCATCAAGATACGAACTCGAGACTTAAACTATCGGATAGGATATAAATTGTAGTTTCTTAGTTTTGAAGACAGAATTCAACTCTCGGTAGAATTAGCGTAAATTCATAGTTTTTATCGTAAAAAAGTGGTAATACTTCTGGGTCAACAATAGGCTTCCTAGGCAACAGGCTTAATGCTTTCATATGGGTATGCATTTAATGGGAATCAGAGGCTTATATTTTAATGTCATTAATGTTAAACTACGACTAATGAAGGAAATCCGATACTGATATAATCCCCATTTTTGGGGCTGTTTTGCCCCAGTATTGCTCAAAACGAGAACAAAAACGGTGAGGCAGTTTCATATGACCTAGTGACTTGAAATTTAGCACGATTATAGAAATTATAGAAACATGCAAATTGGTGTAGAGGTTTATATATTTGCATTTTAAAATTACTTCCCATCAAGATACGAACTCGAGACTTAAACTATCGGATAGGATATAAATTGTAGTTTCTTATTTTTGAAGTAAGAATTCAAATACGAGTAGAATTAGCGTAAATTTATAGTTTTTATAGGAAAAAACTGGTAACTTTTCTGGGTCTAACAATAGGCTTCCTAGGCTACAGCCTTAATGCTTTCTTATGGGTAAGCTTTTAATGGGAATCAGAGGCTTATATTTTAATGCCGTTAATGTTAAACTATGCCTACTGTCCTTTCAAAAAGTCTAGATACCCGAGTTTAAAGAGGTATATCTCGAAAACGGTAAAAGCGATTTTGATGCGGTGAAAATTAGTGGGTAGAGAATTTATTTCTACGTTAACTGATAAACATTCCAAATTTTTATTTTGCATTAAATATTTTATACTGCGCATTACTTTAATAAAAACACGTTTTTTAGGCATGCAAACCCGATAAGACTATTTTGAATGTTTACAATTCCGAAACCCTACAATGAATCAAATTGAAACTTTAACAGTACTTAGCTAGATCTATTGTATATAAGTACGTGGAAGCGTTATTTTATAACATTATTATTGATATCCGATTTTGTTAAATTTCTGAAATTCGGCTATCTTCGCCATTTTTTGATTGTTTTGGAAGTATGAAGTACCGTTGTCAGTGGATAGATACATATAATACATATATGCAAAAAAGAACATAAGAAATTAAACACCGAAAAAGATATAGATTTTTATTTAATATTCATTTTGCGCGTGCCGGAGGGAATGAAGTCTCTGTGGCAAATGGAGGGAGAAAGGGTTTCTGAGCGCACGCTGTTGCCACGTCTAGCTCTGTATGTTGGTGAAAGCAAATTTCGTAGAAGTAATTAATGCATGTAAAAATAGTCCAAACCCCTTCGTGTGAGCTGTGGTTTTATGTTGCTGTTACTATTTTTCACTGAGGCATTACGGACGTTACATGGGTATTAACAACATTGTCCCAGAACGCGATTTTCCGATCGGGAGATTCGCATGATTTTGAGTGCGATATGTTTTTTTCCAATCGGAGGCGGATATAAGCGGTATTAAACGTTATCCAGTACATAAGTTTGTGTCAAAGTGTCTTGGAATAAGTTTGATATCTGTGAAAAGAATTGGTGCAAATCACAGGAAAAGTGAAAAAGAAAATTCTTTGGTGATTCTCCATCGCCTAAAAAAGGCGGTGTTTAACAGGACGTCCGAGGCTTTTTATTGACTAATTTACTGTTGGTGTGATTCGGAGAGCCGTTCATGATATTTATTTGAAGAAAATGTTTCCTACTCTCCATAATGTCATACAAAAATTGCAAGACTCGATGCCAGATTTTCCGGAGATGTCCATTAGTACATTCAGATCGATTATAAGGAACGATTAAGGTTTTTGTTACAAAAAACTAAACAAGAAGCCGGTTTTAATGGAATCCCACACGGTAGCGGCAAGTCGCCACAATTTCTTACGAAGAATTATATTCTTACGGAATGGTGGTTATAAAATATTTTATACGGACGAAACTTATTTATACTTTAAAAAACATTTAAAATGTAATTTACATAATTATTTATTACATTTATCATATAATCTTTGATTTAATTTATAAAATTCACTACTTGCAATATAATAGTTTATATAAAACAAAGAACTCGTAAAATGTCATGTTTAGCAATAAATGTAGAAGACGTGGCAGCAGCGCGTGCTCAGAAACCCTTTCTCCCTCCGTTTGCCACAGAGACTTCATTCCCTCCGGCACGCGCAAAATGAATATTAAATAAAAATCTATATCTTTTTCGGTGTTTAATTTCTTATGTTCTTTTTTGCATATATGTATTATATGTATCTATCCACTGACAACGGTACTTCATACTTCCAAAACAATCAAAAAATGGCGAAGATAGCCGAATTTCAGAAATTTAACAAAATCGGATATCAATAATAATGTTATAAAATAACGCTTCCACGTACTTATATACAATAGATCTAGCTAAGTACTGTTAAAGTTTCAATTTGATTCATTGTAGGGTTTCGGAATTGTAAACATTCAAAATAGTCTTATCGGGTTTGCATGCCTAAAAAACGTGTTTTTATTAAAGTAATGCGCAGTATAAAATATTTAATGCAAAATAAAAATTTGGAATGTTTATCAGTTAACGTAGAAATAAATTCTCTACCCACTAATTTTCACCGCATCAAAATCGCTTTTACCGTTTTCGAGATATACCTCTTTAAACTCGGGTATCTAGACTTTTTGAAAGGACAGTAATGAAGGAAACCCGATATTGATATAATCCTCATTTTTGTACCCCATACCAGAACAAAAATGGCGAGGTAGCTGCATAGGACCTAGAGACTTGAAATTTGCACGATTATATAAATTTCATTGCTACCGAAGATAAAATAAAATAATGCGAAAATTCCAAATTTTAGGGACGGTTTTACCCTAATTATGGCCCATACCATTGTAAAAATTATCCTGCAAGTCTTAATGAGTTACGATAATGACATTTCGCAGAATTATGTGTTTTTATTTACAACAGAAGAAAGAAATCCGATATTGTAAAAATTCGAATTCTTAGCGGCTGTTTTGCCACATTATTGCCCAATGCGATGTATTAAATTATAAGGCATTTCTAAATGAGCAACAAACTTGAAATTTGAAACGGTTATATGATTTTGTACGTAATCGTTTGGGAATAATTCTAAATTGTAAAAATGCTAACATTTAAAAATGCTTGCAGAATGCAAGCACATATTACTAGTATATATACATACTAGTTAATGTGTGCTTGCATTCTGCAAGCATTTTTAAATTTTTAGCATTTTTACAATTTCGAATTATACCTAATCGATCAATACGAGAACAAAAAAGATGATGCATCTCCATATGACCTAGTGACTTGAAATTTCGTTGCAACCAAAGATAAAATAAAATATTGCAAACATCTTATTTTTAGGGAAGGTTTTTTCCATTTCTGCCCCATAGGAGTGTGAAAATTATAAGGAACTCCTAAATGAGATACAAACGTTAAATTTGACATGGTTATATGATTTAGTATAAAATCGATTCGGAATATTTCGAAATTGTAAATATGCTACAGAGGATGATATAGGATATAAGAGGTTGCTAATGTCTGGCCCAAACTACAGTAGATGGAGAGCTGAAATTTTCAGAAAATGGAGAAATCGACAGGAAAAATCGAAATTTACAATAATTTTTATTTTATTGGCTGTTAAAAATTATAAACTTTTAAAAACCATTTCATGCTTTAAGTACATCTAAATGTTGTACAATGCTGAAATTTTCTCTGACAGTAGAATTTACCAAATAACAATATCGGAATTATCTAATTTGAAAATATTTATTTATTAGGCCGTTAAAAATTCATAAATATTTTTAAAAATTTAGTAATCTTATATACTTTCGGTTGAACTTGAAAGCTGAAAATTAAGGAACTATGTTTCAGTTACAATTAGATTTGAAAATTTGTAGAAGTTTTTTATTGTGGCTGTTGAAAATTCATAAAGTTTAAACAATGAAATTTATATAAATGCTATTCAAGAGGTGCTTCATAGATGAAATTGTGCAGAAATGTGAGGTATTTGCAACAAATGATGAAAACCTATAAAATTTTTAAAATTATATATTTTAGGGGTTGTTTTTATTCCAATATTGCCCACAAAGAAAAACACGTAAATAGCCGCAGGGATGCAAACTTTTGTGTTTAAAAATTATTTGTCTGCACTTACTCTTTATATTGACGTTAGAGAAAATGCTTGCAGAATGCAAGCACACATTAACTAGTATATATATATACGAGGGTAAATCAAAAAGTAAAGGCAATTTATTTTTTATTAAATCAAGAAAAAGAAAACATGCAAAATTTTAGTGTTGTTTTTCAACGTAGTCCCCTTGCTTCTCCGAACACTTGTCACATTGGTCCACAAGCTTCTTAATGCCGTCTGAGAAGAACGTTTTCTGTTGATCGTGAAGCCAATTATGCACCGCTTCCTTGACTGCGTCATAATTTGAAAATCGACGTCCACGTAACACTTCTTTCAGAAAGTCAAAAACGTGATAGACAGAAAGGGCCAGATTGTAGGGTGGATGAGGGAGAAGTTCAGATTGTAGTTTTTTAATCATTTCAACAGTTGCAGCGGCTGAATGAGGTCGAGCATTGTCGTGATGCAACAGAACGCCTTTCGACAGCAAACCTCTGCATTTACTGCGAAAAGCAGGTTTCAGTTTCTCTTCCAGCATGGCACAATATCTTACACTATTGACAGTCTGTCCACGTTCCTGATAATGTTTGAGAATGGGCTCGTTCAAATCCCAAAACAACGTCAACATGGCTTTGGCGGAAGAAGACACACTTTTGAATTTTTTGGATGTTGGGGGATGGCGTGTGTTTCCCCTCCATGCTTTGCTGCTTGCTTTCGGGCTCGTAATGATGCAACCACGTTTTGTCTTCCTTAACAATTCTTCGTAGGAATGCCTCTCATTCATCGCGATGCCACTGTAAACAATGCATACAAATCTCCAAACACTTCCGTTTGTGTTCATCTGTGAGATGTTTGGGGGCCCACTTTGCACAAACTTTGCGATATTGGAGGTTGTCGCGCATGATCAAATACTCAGACCTGTAGCTGATGTCTAACATTTGAGCAATAGCAGAAACAGTAATCCGTCTGTTTTCTTGAATGAGAGCATTCACTTGATCAATATTGTTTGCCGTTGTTGAAGTTGTCGGGCGGCCTGAATGGTCTTTGTCAACCACACTTGTTCTGCCACTTCTAAACCTTTCCACCCATTCATACACCTTTCTTTGGTCAATACACTTTTCTCCATACTGTGCTAACATTCTTCTGCGAATCTCGAAGGGTTTGACCCCTTCTGACTACAAAAATCTGATCACAGAACATTGTTCACTAACGGTGAACTTGGAAAGCGGAGCCGACATGTTTAAACCTCCACTGTGCAAAACACACTGAGCGCAGGCAACTGGAGAAATTGTCTAACAATCCGGTAAGTATGATGACCTTAGGAGAGTGTTACGACATGCGGTATTATTTTTATACACAATTTGCCTTTACTTTTTGATTTACCCTCGTATATATCGAGTGAGGTTAATATAAAAGTTATTAATAAGCAAAATTTCGAAAAAGACTGCGTATTTCTGAAAAATTCGGCCACATAACGTGTAAACTTTGTAATAATAAGATAGTATAGAGATTTAGCCGTCGAATATAAGAAAAAAGAAGAAAATCGGTGAATATTTACCTATTTTAACGATTGAAGGAAATAACCTTGCACTCTGAAAAATCGAAAATCCCGTGTAAACTCATAGAAAAATATAATTGTCTCCTGGGTTCGAACCCGGGACACTTTAGCAAACTAAAATATTTTTCCAGGGACCTCATAGCCAGTAGAAACAAAACGCCGCTTACCGCATGTCTTCACGACGAACGGTTCTCGAGAAATACGCCGATATAATTACGTGAGGCTTCATACGCACGCAGCTTCATTACGCGCATAATATATAAAGATTTGTTTGGTTAAAAAGGAAACAGACAACAATACCGGTGGCCATGGTAGTCGTAATAAAAATGGCAATATTTAACATAAATTTGCGTTTTTAATGATTAATACGAGAAATTTAGAATTTCTAGCTGAAAAAGACGAAGAGAATAAGAAACCTAATAGATTCTTCTTTACTATAGTACAGATACGAAGTTCACAGGTCAATTATTTCTGATTTAAAACCCTGCAAGTCAAATTTTATTTTTACGTGTTATCTTGTGGGAAATACAAAATTATCCCTCCTGGGGTCGAACCCGGGTCTTTTTGAGAGATTTTTACCTAAAACCTTCTCAAGGATGACATAAAAGCATATGCAAAGTTTAAAAGTTTTTTGGACATTGTATTCTTGAGTTATTAAGGTACAAACATACAAACATATAAACATAAAAACATTCTCCCTTGTATATTAGATTTGGCTAAGCTTAAGTATAAGTCACCCATGAAAATATTTTATACTTGTTTATTAGTTACCTATACTTGTTTATTGGTTACTGATTCGTCTGTCTCGACATTTACATACCCAATCACCGGACAAGAAACTGATTGGCCTGTCTCGACATTTACAAACCCAATCTCCGAACAACGTGGAGGGTTTCTTTGGTTCCGGGCGAGGCGAAGGGCGCGGTAGCGCCCGGAGCCGACTACGCATTAAAACATAGCGAACGGAAGGCTCGTCAATATCCTCGGTACCTAGGTTATGCGGACGCGGGTGATTTATACTGAAGCTGTTCCTTAGATTTTGAAGAATGTGTTTGTGTGTTTGTGCATTTATAGCGCAACAACTACAAAACAGAAGCAAGAAGGTGGTGCCATTTTAAAAGCAATAAAAAGATATGTAAATTGGGAGGGTTTTTCAAGTGATTTGAACTACATTTTACTTTCTCATACGAAGTGTCGAGAATGTATTGTTTTCGCGAAAACATTCGACCTCGAAATTTTTAAGGAAATACACGTTTTAGGTGTCGCTGAATCCGAAAAAGTGGTTTTCGCAATGCCGTGTCTGTCTGTTTGTTACTGACTCTGGATCCTAGACAGTAGAGCGAAAATGAATGAAATCTCGTACTTAGGCATTTTGTCATACTGAGCAGAGTATACATAGAAATGGTTGACATTGCTCAATAATGAAGCGTAGTTGATTCAACCCATTTTTAACAACAATCCGATTTTCTCAAAAACGGTTTTAACGATTTTGTTCAAATTTCGTACAGTTACTTGAGTATACGTCTTCAATAATACTGTATAGTTCATATTTCTCAAAAAATGAATATAAGGCTAGTTTATTCTAGGCAACTTTAACAATAATTCGATTTTCTCAAAAACGGCTTTAACGATTTTGATCAAATTTCGTACAGTTACTTGAGTATACATCTAAAATAATACTACTTATTTTATTTTTCTCAATGAATGAATATAATGCTAGTTTATTCTTGGAAAACTTTAACAAAAATTGGATTTTCTAAAAACAGGCTCATACGATTTTCATTTTCTAAAGATAACTAAACGACGCATTAGTATATGAGAAAGTTTGTACAATGTATGTTGTACCGATATTTTTATATTAAAAACTTTTTTCTTTTTATTTTTCCCATTTAAGTAACACGAGAATGAGCGTATTGTTGGATTATCAATTTACCTAACAACCGCTATAAAGAATACGTAATATTTTGAAGAGCGTGTTTGTGTGTTTGTTGGTTTGTACATGGAACTCCTCCTAAACGATGAAAGCTAGAATGACCAAATTTTGTACGATTCTTCCTTACATCCTAACTTAGTGAATGATCAAGGTTTGGTCAACCGCGATTAATCAGTGCTGCCAATATAGGGGATTAACATTTTTCCATAAGATAATACTTATGAATCCATTTCTTGACTTGCATGGTATTCTTCCTTCAAGCATTAGAATACGTAAATATGGACCGATTTTTTCGTTTTATTCGATGAATAAAACTCTATACTATCTTATTCCAGCGAAGTTTACATGTTACACGGTCGAAGTTTTCAGAAATATGCTATTTGTTTCGAAATTTTGTGGATTTTTCGTACCCCTCCCGGGCGTTGCCAAGGCGGCCGTCATTGTTACCTCCGATTCAATTAGCTTCAATGAAGCTTATAACTAGACGAAAGTTTAAGAGTTATTCGCTTCGCACTTTTGTTTAAGCAATGAAACGATTGATTTTTATGGATAGCAAGTAAATAGATACTGGATATTATTCAGGAAGCGTTTATAACGATTGATGAAAGTAATTGAACCTTCTTGCGTCCATTGAATACTGGAATCTTACATTTATTGAAAGTAAAATCATTATATTCTACATTATAATGTTTATTGACGTAAATAATCTCACGTATCTGGTGTACATTTACCAGTCAGTGTTCAATCATAGACAACTGTACGTTGCTTTTTCAAGCCATAAATATTTCAGCGAGGCATAATTACACAAGAAATGAAGCTGGATTTGGCAAAGGTGATATGATAGGAAATAAAATTATCGTTATACTTGAATGCAATAGGCTCGGAAACGGATTGATACAAGCAAGTATGATTAATTGTTAAGAAAAGCTAATTGTAATTTTAAAAGTATCTACTATATATTTAAAAGAGTTTTTATATTGTGCTGTAGTAACTTCACTATATCCGTTGAAATTCAACGGGAAATTCTGCTAGTATAATATACAGGTAACTTCCGATTTACGTCGGGGATATGTTCCTAGAATCGGCGACGTATATCGAAACGACGTAAATCGGACATGTTTTTCCCATATATTTATCTCTTATATACATATTTATGAAAGTTTGTTTGTTTGTTTATTTGTGCATCTGTAAATTTCCACACCATTAAAGCTAGAGTAATCAAACTTTCAAAAGATACTTTCTTCACAAATAGGAAGGTCATAGGCTACTTTTTAATCCCAAATGTTTTATATTAATTGTACAAAAAGCAAAATAACTTTGTATGTCAGAAAGTACGGGACAGTTCTTTTCGAACTGTTCTGACGCCTAAACTGTTCAATAAAATAACTGTTCTCATAAACTTCCTGTTCTCATCTCGAATTCCGATCGGATTTGAACCAAATTTCCCCGGGCAACGCCGGGTATTTCTGCTAGTATGTTATAAAGGGATTAAGTAATTAAATGATTAACTCGAATTCTCCATCTGCCTAGCGATTGAAAGGAGAAGCATTCGATACATTGCAGCGGTTCCCTCGACGTTATATCGGACATAGAAACGACGAACGACGTAAAACGGAGAAACTGTCCCCTATTTGTAAACGGCGTGATATCGAAACAACGTAAATCGCAACTACGTAAATCGGAGATTACCTGTATATCGGAGACTAGTAGGATTTCACGCGAGGTCAGCGAGCAGGGGGCTTGCCCCTAGTATTAATTTAAGAATGTAACGGTTGCAAGAGTTTTAATTTTTATAAACTCCATTTTCATGCATTGTTTGTTATTTTTGCGAGAACTATAATTATGGTAAAATCGCTCGCAATTCTTCAAATTCTCAACTTTGTCTCTGCTTATGCTGAATTCTTCGGCACTTCATTGCCGATCATGTTGCGTTATTTTTCTGTTAACCTTTAGCAAACCGAACCGTTCTACGGCAGGTAATTTCGAAGTTATAAGTTGACGCGTTTAAACTATCGATTTTTAAATGCTCCATTTCCTTTGCATTCGGCAGCAACCTCTTCAGGATTCCAATCTTTCCATGTGCTCGTATCGAGGCGTAAATTTTTGTAATAACTAGCATATTTTCATTTGTACCTATAACTTTAAATTCTCGGTTTCTGAGATATATCGTAATCGATGGGAGTTTTAATTAATTCAGTCAAATAGCCATTACGGGAGACGCGGTTCCATCTGGTGGATGTATTCGGAATCTCTTGTTCTGATCGTGGAATTTCCACGCTATCTTTCGGACGAAAGTCCTGCGATCACCATCATGGGGTTCACTCATCCGGGAGGCTTTGCAGAAGATCAAATTCGGGCCTTCCTTACCTGGGCTTAACTCACCGTAATCAGCCGGATTGTTGTACATAGGACACTCGAGGTCAATGGACGAGAGAAACGGGACCAACATTGCCGTAGCTCCCTGGTACACGCACTGGCCGGCAGCTAGAACGTACACGTGGTCAAACATCTCGAAGAGGGAGGCGCTGGGCTGGTGTATGGTAGCCACTATGGTGCGACCCTGTCGTGCGAGCACCTTCATTAAAGACACGCATTGAGAACACGACGAGCTGTCGAGGCCGCTGTAAGTAGAAGGAAGGAAAATGTGAGGGGGCGCACAGCGAAAGGCAAGTATAAAGTAAAAAAATAAGCAAATTCCAAATAAAGGCTTAGGTGATAACTATCTACCGAATGAGTCGTAGAAATATAAAGTATGTTTGAGGAAGAATGTAGAAGTGCTATCACAGGAAAAATATTTACATTTCTCATGGACATAAAAAGCCAAGCGAATTCGTTTGAGAGATATATCGTCGATGCAGAAACTCAGCAACTCGCCAATGGTCGGTCATTGATACATTGAGTTGAGTTGATTTAGGGAATGGGTGATCCTGCCAAAGATTAAAAAATAGAAAATGTTACGAGACTGTTTCCTCTGATCTCTGGAAGAAAATCCTCGCAAAGTAGCACATTCGAAAATTTCTTTAGTCAGCTGCATTTTTCTATGTCGTATGAGACAATTTTAAATTCAAAGCCTATGATACAGTCACGATGGCATCAAAAACATTTCGTAATATTTCATATATTTTTTACGCCTTTAAAAGTTTTTACTTCTTCAAGTTTCAATTTATCGGGTGTGTGTTACAAAACCAAAAGTTCGCCTGAAAATTACGTTTTAGAGCAGGGGTGGGGAACCCTTGGCATGCGTGCCAAACGTGGCATGCCAACGACTTTTTTCCGGCACGCAACCCAGGGCTCACCTTAAAAAATAATTAAATAAATAAATATCCAACATCTTCGCTGGAATGGTATATTTTAACTTAATAGAATACAATTGTATTAAGTAGAGCGATACCAAATAAAAATGCAATAAAGAAACAAACACTATCAACTGTTTTAGTAATAATAAGTAATAAGAAAATGAAACAAACATACTATTTCCAAGCTATCTATCTCCGCGATATACTGACATACAAGTTTTGTCCCGTTCAGGTGTTGCATCATTCGCCAGGCAGCCAGACGTGGCGTGACTCCTTTATCATCATGTTGTATATTTTTTCGTGTTTCGTAAAGCATTTATCGGTTTTATAAAGTGTGTATATACGTGGATTTGGATTTAATTCAATCGTAATTAACTAAAATATGGATTGGAAGTATTTATTGTCAATTAATATGTTTAATTTATTAGATATAAATGCAAGTTTGCTTTACATTGCCATAAACATAAGTTATTGTTAAAGTTATGTGAAATGTATTATCAATATTCAGGATTATGAAGTGTTATCTGCACGTAATTAGATGGCATGCGTACCCTTCTCTTTCATTTGCATGTGTGTAGGGAGGCTTATAATTGTACTAATTTTTGGTTTACTTAAACTTGGTAGGTACATGCAGAGAGTGATTATGATGAGATTTTCTGAGTCCAAATTATATTTTTTGTCAGTGTCCATACGTTTCTGTCCACATTTTTACACCCCATGATCCGATTTTCATTAAAGTTGGAAGTTGTATGAAGAAAGCAATTATTTTTTGTATGTACCTTGTGGTTGTACAACTTTGGTCATTCAGTTGTAATTTACTTTTTTCCTTTTGCCTTATGCTTTATTCTCTTCTTGACTTCCTTTCTTTCTTCCTCCTTTTTTCTATTCATATTTATGCTTTATATATAAATATACCATTATCATATATTTTTATTTGCTTCCTGCCCTTTACAGATTGTACAGAATGTCACAACCACCAGCAAAGAAACATAGACATTCAAATGAAGAGGATATTAGAGAATTTAAAGAATACTGGACTGAAAAATTTGGTATGATTAAGAAAGATAAAAAAGCAGTATGCATTTTATGTTCGGAATCAGTTGTTTGTAGGACTTCTTCTGTAAAGAGACATTTTGAAACTGTTCATAAGAACTTAAGCAATAAAAGTGAGCAAGAACAGAGAGAAATAATTTCTCGTGAACTGAGCAAGACAAAAAGACAGTGCGATACACTGATGAAATTTATTTCAGGTAGGCCTAGTTCCAACTTAGTTGCTGCTAGTTCTGAGATTTCAAAAGTTATTGCCCAACATGGAAAACCACTCAGTGATGGGGAGTGTATTAAAGGAGCATGGCTAGAATGTGCTCCTTTCCTTTTTGACAATCTTTCAGAAAAGGAAAAAATTATTCAGCGCATTAAAGATTTGTCTGTGAGTAGAAAAACAGTTAAGGACAGGATACTTAAATTGGAAAGGAATACAGCAGAACAATTAACAAGAGATTTGGCTTCATGTAAGTTCTTTTCTATTTGTGTTGATGAGAGCACAGACAGTACGTCATCAGCTAGGCTAGCAATCTTTGCTCGATTTTGTAGGGTTGACGAAGTATGCGAAGAGATGATTAACCTTGTAACACTACCTGAGTGTACCACTGGGGTTGAAATATGTAAAGCAGTTATGAACGAATTATCTCTTCGACAAATTGATATTTCAAAAGTAGTATCCATCACAACAGATGGTGCACCCAGCATGACTGGTAAGGAAGCAGGATTTGTAAATCTGTTTGCAAAACATGTTGGTCATCCATTGATAGGTTTTCATTGGATCATACATGAGGAGACTTTATGTGCAAAAGCTGGTCTAAAGGAACTTCAAGAAGTGATGCAAACAGTAACCAAGGTCATTAATTACATTTCTGCACGTGCTTTGAATAAAAGACAATTTCAGAATTTATTGAATGAGGTGGATTCGGTGTACAAAGGACTAATAATGTACAACAATGTTCGTTGGCTTAGTCGAGGACTTGTTCTGAAACGATTTGTTGAATGCCTAGATGAGATAAATCTTTTTTTGATTAACCAACAATTGTCTTATAAAGAATTGTATGACATCGTGTGGGTTTGTAAACTGATGTTTTTTTCAGATTTTTGCGAACATTTAAATGACTTGAACGTTAAACTACAGGGCTCTGGTAAGACTTTTGATGTTATGTTTGATGACATAAAGGCATTTAAAATTAAACTAGGAGTTTTTAAGAGAGATGTAGACAGTGAGACATTTAGATATTTTCCAAACCTTAAGAAATGTATCAATGATCTCCAAAAAGATGACAAAACGGACGGCCAATGCCTTCAAAAGCTATTTTTAAACGTCATTGAGTCAACTGTTGAGCTGTTCTCTCTAAGATTTGTTAAGTTCAGAGATTTAGAAGAAACTGCAAAATTAATTAAGTTCCCAGACACTATAAAACTGGATGAACTAAACTTGCAGATGTTTTCATGGATAGATATGGAAGATTTTGAAATGCAGTTGATTGATTTTCAAAGTAGCTCAATTTGGAGACAGAAATTTGTTGACCTCAGAGCTGACTTGGAATATATTGAAAAGGAGCGATTAGACATGGGAGTAACAGAGAGAAGTGCGGAAAACGAGGTATTAAGGATTTGGAATACTATTCCAGAAACCTATGTATGTTTAAAAAACCTTGCAACAGCATTACTATCCATTTTTGCATCTACATATTCTTGTGAATCATTGTTCTCAGTGATGAACTTTGTTAAGTCTCGTAATAGGAGTAGCCTTACAGATGAAACTAGTAGCGCATGCATATCTCTAAGGGTTACAAAATATAACCTGATATAAATTATCTGTCATCAGTGATGAAGCAGCAAAAGTCTCATTGATTTAAATAAATAAAATGTTCACAATTTTTCTTTCTCTAGTTTTGATTTGATGTTTTCTGCTAAAAAATTGTAACGATTAATTTCTGTTTAATATATTATGTAGGTAAAATAACATTTTATTTTCTCTGTAATTTTTATGTTTTGCTCATAAGGGAAGAATTAATAAAAGATTATCTTTAATTTTATTTTCTTTTATTGTGTTTTAGTCAAGTAAAACGATTATGAGATTGGGCATTGTATTGTATTGGGAAAACTTGAAAAAACTTATGTCTGATTGATCTTTATAAAAAAAACAAAAACAAAAAATTCAGAATTATTGTTTACTCTTTTGCTAATGTTAAAAATTGCATCCTTAAATTGTGTGGCTGTATATGACAGCTAGAATTACACTTAAAGGTTAATAAAAATATACACGCTATCAACAGGGTAGAAGGACTTTAAGTAAAAATTCCGTCACTAATTTTTACATTCATTCAATCTTACGTGACTTAAAATAATCACTCTTACAATATTCTTTGATTTTACTGCTCTAGTGTGATTCTTGAGTGTTTGAAAAGGTTCTCTTAATACTTAAAAGACACGAAATAATAATATCTTCCACAAAATTTTGGTTGGCACGTGAGAAAATTATGCATCAAAGATTTGGCGATTTTGGCACGCACACTTGAAAAGGTTGCCCACCCCTGTTTTAGAGTGTTTTGATTCTGAAGTGCTCAGGCTTCCCGGAATGCGATCATCGCTGGCGAAATGCTTTCGTAGTGTATCGCTAAAAAAACGAAGAGTGGCTTAAATCCAACAATCGAGTTAAAAGGAACGATCAATCGATCGGATTTCAAATACAGGTAGGCCTCGATTTACGATGCTTTATTATACGCCGTTTCACATTAACGCCGTTTTAAAATTATAAAGAAAAAAAAATTTAAAAAAAAATACATGGTGATTCAAAAGTAGCTTGACAACTTTGAATGAATGTATATTTTTATTAATAGGCGTAACTTACTATTTTAAAACATGAGATTGCAGCAAAACAGAATCACTTATGGTGGTGGTATATAGAATTATGACTGGCAGGCTTGATGTGTTCTGCTACAATGTTACGTTTTAAAGCAGCTTGTATCGCCAATCTATAAAAATATACTTCCATCGAAAGTTGTAAAGCTACTTTAGAATCGCTCCGTATATAAAAAGAAAATTTGAAAATGCAAGCGTAAACGCAGCAGAGGAAATAGGTACCTATGCGACGGTAGTGTCAGCGTCATTTACTTACTTCTCGTCCGCTAGTGTGCACGTGTTGTGAGCTGTGCCTTAAATTTTAATACTTTCTTGTGTTCATTAGTGCGTTATTACTTTAAATAAATTGTGCACCCATGTCTTCTAAGCGGAGTGGTGAATCTGTGCCTGCACATGTTAAAAAAAAGCCGCAAATCTCTAACGATTGAAGTGAAACTGGACGTTATTCGTCGTATGGAATCTGGTGAGCGGCGTTCAGAGGTGTGCAAGGCCTTAAACTTAGCACCTTCTGCTGTTACGACCATTATGAATAATGCTGAGATAATCAAGCAATCACATACAGCAATTGTTAATGTAAGTGTTTCTAGAACAACTTATTCAAGGAATGAGATAATGGAGAAGATGGAGAAGTTATTAGTGCTGTGGATAGACGATTTAAACAAAATAACATTCCTGTAACACAGGCAGTGGTTATGGACAAGGTTAGAAGCTTGTTCAAAGAAATTAATGAGGAATTGGGAGGGACTGAATCATTTTCGGCTAGCAGGGGCCGGTTTTTCCGGTTCAAAAACCGGACCAGAATTCACAATGTGAAAATTACTGGTGAGGCTGCTAGCGCCGACACTGCAGGTGCTGAGGAATATCCGCTCATATTCCAAAAGTTAATGGACGGAGGCAGCTACGCCCCTGACTTGGTCCTTAATGTTGATGAAACGGGGCTATACTGGAAGAAGATGCCTGGTAGGACGTAGATAGCCTGTGAAGAGAGGTCTGCCCCTGGTTTTAAGGCTGCAAAAGATCGACTTACATTACTTCTGGGTGGTAATGCATCAGGCACGTTTAAGTTAAAGCCGATGTTAGTGTACCATTCCGAGAATCCACGTGTTATGAAGGGCATTGTGAAGACTCGACTTCCTGTTTTCTGGCGCTCTAATAAGAAGGCGTGGGTGACTCAAACCCTTTTTAGTGAATGGTACACTTAGTACTTTTGTCCAGAGGTGGCCCAATTTTGTGCAGCAAACAACTTGCCCAACAACGTTGTTTTAGTCCTCGACAATGCTCCAGGTCATCCAGCCAACCTTGAAGATATTCCTAACGACGTTCTGAATGTGAAGGTCATTTATTTGCCACCCAACACCACCTCACTGTTGCAGCCAATGGATCAGGGCGTTATTGCGACCTTCAAGGCGTACTATTTACGTACGACCTTCAAAGGGATTGTTGAGGCAGTGCAGGCATCTGACTCAGTGACTGTGAGGGACTACTGGAGGTCCTACAGCCATTAGTAACATTGCTACAGCATGGAAAGAAGTGTCACAATCATGCAGGAATGGCGTTTGGAGGAAATTGTGGCCTGATGCGGTGTCTTACTTTCTTGAGTTTGAGCCAATTTCAGCAGTGGTTGAAGATGTCACTCGGATGGCTGAGGATGTTGGCCTTGACAAGGTTGACATTGATTATGTCAGTGAGTTGCTACAAAGCCATGGTGAGCCTCTTTCAAAGGAGGACTTAGAGGAGCTGGCTGCACAACAGGCTAAACAGAACTCTAAGGAGGAAGGGGAAGCGCAGGAGATTGTACCAATTAGAAACCTCACCACAAAGACACTTCAATCAGTTTTGGCACAAATACAAACAGGCTGTGAAACTCTATGTGATAATGACCCAGACTGGGAACGTAGCTCTTCCATCCAAAGAGCTGTTACTAACGTATTGAAGTCCTACTATAATATGTTAGAAGAGAGAAAGAGAAATACTCAGCAGACGTCATTACTGCAGTTCTTTTCTAAGGACAAAGGACCTGCAGAACCACTCGACCCAGACGACCCTCCACGAGGCCCATCCCATTAATCCACCACCACTCTCAAAGAACATAACAAAGGGGGCAGACAGTGGCGTCACTACATACTCCAAAGAATGCTCTACAGGACCGATGTAATAAGTTAAATTTTTATTTTATTACTTAGATTTTATTTAAAAAATTTTTTATATCTCACAATTACAAAATAAAAACAAATATTTAAATAAAAAGCATTTATATTAATTCTTATTGTTCAATTTTCTTAGTGAAGGAACCTATCTCATTTAAAAACATAATTATTCCTCGATTTACGCCGCTTCAGCTAACGACCATGAGGTGGTGGAACGTAACCCCGGCGTAAATCGGGGCCTACCTGTAGATGAAATGCTCATTTCCACATCTACTCTCTGGTCGACGAAAGAAGGGACAATAGCACTTTCCTTCTCCTCCTCCTCCCTCCCCTTCTCCTCCCTCATCCCTCCCCTTCTCCTCCCTCCTTCCTCCCTTCTCCTCCATCCTCACTCCCCTTCTCTTCCCTCCTCCCTCCCCTTCTCCTCCCTCCTCCCTCCCCTTCTCCTCCCTCCTCCCTCCCCTTCTCCTCCCTCCTCCCTCCCATTCTCATCCCTCCTCCCTCCCCTTCTCCTCCCTCCCCTTCTCCTCCCTCATCCCTCCCATTCTCCTCCCTCCCCTTCTCCTCCCTCCTTCCTCCCCTTCTCCTCCCTCCTCACTCAACTTCTCCTCCCTCACCTTCTCCTCCCTCCTCACTCCCCTTCTCCTCCCTCCTCCCTCCCATTCTCCTCCCTCCCCTTCTCCTCCCTCCTCCCTCCCATTCTCCTCCCTCCTCCCTTCCCTTCTCCCCCCTCCTTCCTCCCCTTCTCCTCCCACCTTCCTCCCCTTCTCCTCCCTCCCCTTCTCCTCCCTCCTTCCTCCCCTTCTCCTCCCTCCTCACTCCCCTTCTCCTCCCTCCCCTTCTCCTCCCTCCCATTCACCTCCCTCCTCCCTCCGCTTCTCCTCCCTCCTTTCTCCCCTTCTCCGCCCTCCCCTTCTCCTCCCTCATCCCTCCCCTTCTCCTCCCTCCCCTTCTCCTCCCTCCCCTTCTCCTCCCTCCTCGCTCCACTTCTCCTCCCTCCCATTCTCCTCCTTCCCCTTCTCCTCCCTCCTCCCTCCCCTTCTCCTCCCTCCCCTTCTCCTCCCTCCCCTTCTCCTCCCTCCCCTTCTCCTCCATCCTCCCTCCCCTTCTCCTCCATCCTCCCTCCCCTTCTCCTCCCTCCTTCCTCCCGTTCTCCTCCCTCCTCCCTCCCATTCTCCTCCCTCATCCCTCCCCTTCTCCTCCCTCCCATTCTCCTCCTTCCCCTTCTCCTCCCTCCTCCCTCCTCCCTCCCCTTCTCCTCCATCCTCCCTCCCCTTCTCCTCCCTCCTTCCTCCCGTTCTCCTCCCTCCTCCCTCCCATTCTCCTCCCTCCCCTTCTCCTCCATCCTCCCTCCCCTTCTCCTCCATCCTCCCTCCCCTTCTCCTCCCTCCTTCCTCCCGTTCTCCTCCCTCCTCCCTCCCATTCTCCTCCCTCCTCGCTCCACTTCTCCTCCCTCCCATTCTCCTCCTTCCCCTTCTCCTCCCTCCTCCCTCCCCTTCTCCTCCATCCTCCCTCCCCTTCTCCTCCCTCCTTCCTCCCGTTCTCCTCCCTCCTCCCTCCCCTTCTCCTCCCTCCTTCCTCCACTTCTCCTCCCTTCTTCCTCCCCTTCTCCTCCCTCCCCTTCTCCTCCCTCCCCTTCTCCTCCATCCTCCCTCCCCTTCTCCTCCATCCTCCCTCCCCTTCTCCTCCCTCCTTCCTCCCGTTCTCCTCCCTCCTCCCTCCCATTCTCCTCCTCATCCCTCCCCTTCTCCTCCCTCCCATTCTCCTCCTTCCCCTTCTCCTCCCTCCTCCATCCTCCCTCCCCTTCTCCTCCATCCTCCCTCCCCTTCTCCTCCCTCCTTCCTCCCCTTCTCCTCCCTTCTTCCTCCCCTTCTCCTCCCTCCTCCCTCCCCTTCTCCTCCCTCCCATTCTCCTCCTTCCCCTTCTCCTCCCTCCTCCCTCCTCCCTCCCCTTCTCCTCCATCCTCCCTCCCCTTCTCCTCCCTCCTTCCTCCCGTTCTCCTCCCTCCTCCCTCCCATTCTCCTCCCTCCCCTTCTCCTCCATCCTCCCTCCCCTTCTCCTCCATCCTCCCTCCCCTTCTCCTCCCTCCTTCCTCCCGTTCTCCTCCCTCCTCCCTCCCATTCTCCTCCCTCCTCGCTCCACTTCTCCTCCCTCCCATTCTCCTCCTTCCCCTTCTCCTCCCTCCTCCCTCCCCTTCTCCTCCATCCTCCCTCCCCTTCTCCTCCCTCCTTCCTCCCGTTCTCCTCCCTCCTCCCTCCCCTTCTCCTCCCTCCTTCCTCCACTTCTCCTCCCTTCTTCCTCCCCTTCTCCTCCCTCCCCTTCTCCTCCCTCCCCTTCTCCTCCATCCTCCCTCCCTTCTCCTCCATCCTCCCTCCCCTTCTCCTCCCTCCTTCCTCCCGTTCTCCTCCCTCCTCCCTCCCATTCTCCTCCCTCATCCCTCCCCTTCTCCTCCCTCCCATTCTCCTCCTTCCCCTTCTCCTCCCTCCTCCCTCCCCTTCTCCTCCCTCCTTCCTCCACTTCTCCTCCCTTCTTCCTCCCCTTCTCCTCCCTCCTCCCTCCCCTTCTCCTCCCTCCCATTCTCCTCCTTCCCCTTCTCCTCCCTCCTCCCTCCTCCCTCCCCTTCTCCTCCATCCTCCCTCCCCTTCTCCTCCCTCCTTCCTCCCGTTCTCCTCCCTCCTCCCTCCCATTCTCCTCCCTCCCCTTCTCCTCCATCCTCCCTCCCCTTCTCCTCCATCCTCCCTCCCCTTCTCCTCCCTCCTTCCTCCCGTTCTCCTCCCTCCTCCCTCCCATTCTCCTCCCTCCTCGCTCCACTTCTCCTCCCTCCCATTCTCCTCCTTCCCCTTCTCCTCCCTCCTCCCTCCCCTTCTCCTCCATCCTCCCTCCCCTTCTCCTCCCTCCTTCCTCCCGTTCTCCTCCCTCCTCCCTCCCCTTCTCCTCCCTCCTTCCTCCACTTCTCCTCCCTTCTTCCTCCCCTTCTCCTCCCTCCTCCCTCCCCTTCTCCTCCCTCCCATTCTCCTCCTTCCCCTTCTCCTCCCTCCTCCCTCCTCCCTCCCCTTCTCCTCCATCCTCCCTCCCCTTCTCCTCCCTCCTTCCTCCCGTTCTCCTCCCTCCTCCCTCCCATTCTCCTCCCTCCCCTTCTCCTCCATCCTCCCTCCCCTTCTCCTCCATCCTCCCTCCCCTTCTCCTCCCTCCTTCCTCCCGTTCTCCTCCCTCCTCCCTCCCATTCTCCTCCCTCCTCGCTCCACTTCTCCTCCCTCCCATTCTCCTCCTTCCCCTTCTCCTCCCTCCTCCCTCCCCTTCTCCTCCCTCCTTCCTCCACTTCTCCTCCCTTCTTCCTCCCCTTCTCCTCCCTCCTCCCTCCCCTTCTCCTCCCTCCCATTCTCCTCCTTCCCCTTCTCCTCCCTCCTCCATCCTCCCTCCCCTTCTCCTCCATCCTCCCTCCCCTTCTCCTCCCTCCTTCCTCCCCTTCTCCTCCCTTCTTCCTCCCCTTCTCCTCCCTCCTCCCTCCCCTTCTCCTCCCTCCCATTCTCCTCCTTCCCCTTCTCCTCCCTCCTCCCTCCTCCCTCCCCTTCTCCTCCATCCTCCCTCCCCTTCTCCTCCCTCCTTCCTCCCGTTCTCCTCCCTCCTCCCTCCCATTCTCCTCCCTCCCCTTCTCCTCCATCCTCCCTCCCCTTCTCCTCCATCCTCCCTCCCCTTCTCCTCCCTCCTTCCTCCCGTTCTCCTCCCTCCTCCCTCCCATTCTCCTCCCTCCTCGCTCCACTTCTCCTCCCTCCCATTCTCCTCCTTCCCCTTCTCCTCCCTCCTCCCTCCCCTTCTCCTCCATCCTCCCTCCCCTTCTCCTCCCTCCTTCCTCCCGTTCTCCTCCCTCCTCCCTCCCCTTCTCCTCCCTCCTTCCTCCACTTCTCCTCCCTTCTTCCTCCCCTTCTCCTCCCTCCCCTTCTCCTCCCTCCCCTTCTCCTCCATCCTCCCTCCCCTTCTCCTCCATCCTCCCTCCCCTTCTCCTCCCTCCTTCCTCCCGTTCTCCTCCCTCCTCCCTCCCATTCTCCTCCCTCATCCCTCCCCTTCTCCTCCCTCCCATTCTCCTCCTTCCCCTTCTCCTCCCTCCTCCCTCCCCTTCTCCTCCCTCCTTCCTCCACTTCTCCTCCCTTCTTCCTCCCCTTCTCCTCCCTCCTCCCTCCCCTTCTCCTCCCTCCCATTCTCCTCCTTCCCCTTCTCCTCCCTCCTCCCTCCTCCCTCCCCTTCTCCTCCATCCTCCCTCCCCTTCTCCTCCCTCCTTCCTCCCGTTCTCCTCCCTCCTCCCTCCCATTCTCCTCCCTCCCCTTCTCCTCCATCCTCCCTCCCCTTCTCCTCCATCCTCCCTCCCCTTCTCCTCCCTCCTTCCTCCCGTTCTCCTCCCTCCTCCCTCCCATTCTCCTCCCTCCTCGCTCCACTTCTCCTCCCTCCCATTCTCCTCCTTCCCCTTCTCCTCCCTCCTCCCTCCCCTTCTCCTCCATCCTCCCTCCCCTTCTCCTCCCTCCTTCCTCCCGTTCTCCTCCCTCCTCCCTCCCCTTCTCCTCCCTCCTTCCTCCACTTCTCCTCCCTTCTTCCTCCCCTTCTCCTCCCTCCTCCCTCCCCTTCTCCTCCCTCCCATTCTCCTCCTTCCCCTTCTCCTCCCTCCTCCCTCCTCCCTCCCCTTCTCCTCCATCCTCCCTCCCCTTCTCCTCCCTCCTTCCTCCCGTTCTCCTCCCTCCTCCCTCCCATTCTCCTCCCTCCCCTTCTCCTCCATCCTCCCTCCCCTTCTCCTCCATCCTCCCTCCCCTTCTCCTCCCTCCTTCCTCCCGTTCTCCTCCCTCCTCCCTCCCATTCTCCTCCCTCCTCGCTCCACTTCTCCTCCCTCCCATTCTCCTCCTTCCCCTTCTCCTCCCTCCTCCCTCCCCTTCTCCTCCATCCTCCCTCCCCTTCTCCTCCCTCCTTCCTCCACTTCTCCTCCCTTCTTCCTCCCCTTCTCCTCCCTCCTCCCTCCCCTTCTCCTCCCTCCCCTTCTCCTCCCTCCCCTTCTCCTCCATCCTCCCTCCCCTTCTCCTCCATCCTCCCTCCCCTTCTCCTCCCTCCTTCCTCCCGTTCTCCTCCCTCCTCCCTCCCATTCTCCTCCCTCCTCGCTCCACTTCTCCTCCCTCCCCTTCTCCTCCCTCCCCTTCTCCTCCCTCTCCTTCTCCTCCCTCCTCCCTCCCCCTCTCCTCCCTCCTACTTCCCCTTCTCCTCTCTACCCCGCTACTCTATCTACTCCCCCTATTATGTTTCTGCTTACATATTTGATATCTTCTTATTAGTCTTTTAGCGTATTTTTTTAGCTTTTTTCGTTAATTGATGTCGTAAAATAGTGCTGTACGCATTCCTGTATGAGTATTATTGTCCTTTTATATATCTAGGGTTTTCGCAGGTTTTTTCACCCCCTTCCCTTCGTGGGTGTTTTCCTGCTCGCGTTTTTTTTAGGTTTTTCACACAATTATCTAGTCTTTTCTTTTTTTAGTAGTTTCCTGAATATGTATATTCACACTCGGTCATTGCTTCTATTCCGATTATTTTCATCTTGTTTTGAAAATTTGAGCATACTGTCCTATAATATATATTTTGTAACGTAGGGTTAAATGGATGAGGGGACCTTTTGAAGACATTCTATTCCATTTCCCTCCTCCTCCCTCCTCCCTCTACCCCCCTCCTCCCTCTACCCCCCTCCTCCCTCTACCCCCCTCCTCCCTCTACCCCCACACCCCGTTCCAAGTTTTCTCCCCCCTCTTCCAATCCTCCTCCCTCCACCCTCTCTTCTCCTCTCCCTCTTCATCAATCCCTCCTCTTCCCCCCTTCCCCTCTTTCTCTCTCTCTTTAATATCCTCCACTGTACTTACGTTGTAGGTTCGTCCAGGAACATCACCAGTGGATTGTTGACCAGTTCCAGTGCAATCGAGAGCCTCTTCCTCTGTCCGCCAGACAGCATATTGGCCCTCGTGTTCTTCGTATCGCTCAGCCTAAGCGTGTCAAGAATCTCGTCTGTCTGATGGATGGAAAGTACAGACGATTGAACAGATAGTTACCAGTGGCGGGCGCCCAATTTTGAAGGGCTCACAAAAAGTTGGAAAACAAATAATTTTTTCGCATTTTCTCAGAATTTTATGAAAACATTTATATTTCCAACAAAAAATAAAAATCTGATATGGCCAACACAGGACTTTCTCCATATTTGGGGTATAGATATTTAAATTCTTTTTATGAATAGCATTATAAGGCAAAATGATTATTTCGTATCGTACAGTCGTCCTTATTGCCGTAAATCACGTAAATTTTGAATATGTTTACATAATCCAGCGCTACATGGTGGTGGCGCTGTATACTGCAAATTAAGAAAAAGCAAAATATCTCCGAAATGGATGGTTCTACTAAAATTTGTTTCAAACAAATCTTGGAAGAAATATTTGTAATATTCTCTACAACTTTGGTCCTTACGAAGATGACAAATTACGATGTTTTTAATGAGAGATTTGACAAAAACCGAAAAAATCGATTATTTTTATTCTCCATACTTTGTAATGGGAATATGTTGATAGAATTCACCGCTACATGGTGGTGGCGCTGTATACTGCAAATTAAGAAAAAGCAAAATATCTCCGAAATGGATAGTTCTACGAAAATTTGTTTCAAACAAAACTTGGAAGAAATATTATTCTCTACAACTTTGGTCCTCACGAAGATTACCAATAACGATGTTTTTAAGGAGAAAACCGAAAAACCGGTTATTTATAAATAACTCCTAAACAATAACTACAATAGAAAATTGTTTCAAATGAAAGTTGTAGGAAATTACATTCTCTATAACTTTTGTATATAATTGTAAATACAATAATGATATTTTAACGAAGAAATATCGCAAAAACCGAATCGGGTTTCGAATAAACCTTGACATCCGGTTACCCGTTATTGTCCAAAAACTAATCATTTCTTTGTGCTCATGTTAAAGTGTTATATATAAAGATTGGTAACGAGATGGCACGTACTTTTTGAGTTAGAGTGCCCACAATAACAGACACACACATACGCACACACACACACATACACACACACAGACATCTTTCCGAAAATATTCTGAACGTATTCTAGGGACCTCAAAAAGTGTATTTCCGCTAAAATCTCGAAGTCGATTTTTTTTCACAATACTTTCCCATTACTACATATGGAGAAAGTAAAAAAATAAGTAAATAATAAATAAAAGAGGATGTCTGTCTGCTGTGGCAGCCATAACTCATCAGAGAATAATGTTAGGATCGTGATATTTGAAAGCTGCTTCAGATTGATCATGGGAGTTGCAGTGCGGAATATAATTCAAATCGGCCCAAGGGGTGGTAACCCCGGAGGTCACGGATTGGTCGGTCAAAATTTCAGTTTCTTGAGAATATCGTAGCAACTATTGGACCGATTTCGATGAATCCTACACAAATATCTATGTTTTGATGCTACACATTTGCCAGTTGAAAACGGACAAAATCAGTCGGTGGGTCGAAAGGTGAAGGTAATGGCCAGTTCAAATTTTGGTTTCCTGAGAATATCTCATCAAAGAATTGAAATTGGTTTTAAATTATAAATTTCCAACAATTATAAATATAATTTTCGCATTTGTGGCATTATTGAAGTATAGAAATTCACTTACATATTCCGTAAAAATTGTTGTTGTATACTTATTTAAATCGTTTATTTCATTGAGATATTTGTATTTTTAATTCAATTATCTTCTAATCAAAAATATAAAGGAAAATTTTGTAAGATTGTTCACTTTGAATGCTTTTCATCCCTCCCTCCCTTCAATAATCCCAGCCGTCATCCTACCCTCCCTTCATCCACCCTCCCTTCTTCCTCCCTCTCTTCAATAATCCCAGCCTTCATCCTACCCTCCCTTCATCTCCCTCCCTTCTTCCCTCCCTCCCTTCATCCCTCCATCCCCTTATCCTCTCTCCCTTCATACTTCCCTCCATTCTTTCCTCCCTCCTTCATCACTCCCTCCCTTCATCCTCCCTCCCTTCATCCCTCCCTCCCCTTATCCTCTCTCCCTTCATACCTCCCTCCATTCTTCCCTCCACCCTTCATCACTCCCTCCCTTCATCCTCCATCCCTTCATCCCTCCCTCCCCTTATCCTCTCTCCCTTCATAACTCCCACCATTCTTCCCTCCCTCCCTTCATCCTCCCTCCCTCCTCCCCCCCCTCCCTTCTTCCCTCCCTCCCCTTATCCTCTCTCCCTTCATCCATCCCTCCCTTCATCCTCCCTCCCTTCATCCCTCCATCCCCTTATCCTCTCTCCCTTCATACCTCCCTCCATTCTTCCCCTCCCACCCTTCATCACTCCCTCCTTCACCCCCCTCCCTTCATCCCTCCCTCCCATCCCTCCCTTCATCCTCCATCCCCTTATCCTTTCCCCTTCATACTTCCCTCCATTCTTCCCTCCCTCCCTTCATCACTCCCTCCCTTCATCCTCCCTCCCTTCATGCCTCCATCCCCTTATCCTCTCTTCCCTTCATACTCCCTCCATTCTTCCCTCCCTCCCTTCATCACTCCCTCCCTGCATCCTCCCTCCCTTCATCCCTCCCTCCCCTTATCCCTCTCTCCCCTCGTACCTCCCTACATTCTTCCCTCCCTCCCTTCATCCCTCCATCCCTTCATCACTCCCTCCCTTCATCCCTCCCTCCCTTCATCCTCCATCCCTTCATCCCTCCCTCCCCTTAACCTCTCTCCCTTCATCCATCCCTCCCTTCTTCCCTCCCTCCCTTCATCCCTCCATCCCCTTATCCTCTCCCCCTTCATACTTCCCTCCATTCTCCC
The DNA here is from genome assembly GCA_036926305.1 of Uropetala carovei. NCBI lineage: Eukaryota > Metazoa > Arthropoda > Insecta > Odonata > Petaluridae > Uropetala > Uropetala carovei. The sequence goes on from JAXCHB010000075.1 coordinate 4,030,612, forward strand.
CTCCCTCCCTTCATCACTCCCTCCCTTAATCCTCCCTCCCTTCATCACTCCATCCCCTTATCCTCTCTCCCTTCATACCTCCTCCATTCTTCCTCCCTCCCCTTATCCTCTCTCCCCTCATACCTCCATACATTCTTCCCTCCCTCCCTTCATCCTCCCTCCCTTCATCACTCCCTCCCTTCATCCCTCCCTTCCTTCATCCTCCCTCCTTCATCCCTCCCTCCCCTTATCCTCCTCCCTTCATACCTCCCTCCATTCTTCCCTCCCTCCCTTCATCACTCCCTCCCTTCATCCCTCCATCCCCTTAACCTCTCTCCCTTTATAACTCCCTCCATTGTTCCCTCCCTCCCTTCATCCTCCCTCCCCTTATCCTCTCTCCCTTCATCCTCCCTCCCCTTATCCTCTCTCCTTCATACCTCCCTCCATTCTTCCCTCCCTGCCTTCATCACTCCCTCCCTTCATCCTCCCTACCTTCATCCCTCCCTCCCGTTATCCTCTCTCCTTCATAGCTCCCTCCATTCTTTCCTCCCTCCCTTCATTCCTCCTCCCTTCATACCTCCCTCCATTCTTCCTCCCTCCCTTCATCCCCCCTCCCTTCACCCCCCTCCCTTCTTCCCTCCCTCCCTTCATCCCTCCCTCCCCTTATCCCTCTCTCCCTTCATCCATCCCTCCCTCTTCCCTCCCTCCCTTCATCCCTCCCTCCCTTCATCCCTCCATCCCATTATCCTCTCTCACTTCATACCTCCCTCTATTCCTCCCTCCCTCCCTTCATCACTCCCTCCCTTCATCACTCCCTCCCTTCATCCCTCCATCGCCTTATCCTCTCTCCTTCATACCTCCCTCCCTTCTGCCTCCCTCCATTCTTCCTCCCTCCCTTCATCCTCCCTCCCTTCATCCCCCCTCCCTTCTACCCTCCCTCTTCTTATCCTCTCCCCCTTCACACCTCCCTCCCTTCTTCCCTCCCTCCCTTCATCCCTCCATCCCCTTATCCTCCCCCCTTCATACCTCCCTGTCTTCATCCATCCCTCCCTTCATCCCTCACTCCCTTATCCTCTCTCCCTTCATCCATCCCTCCCTTCTTCCCTCCCTCCTTCATCCCTCCCTCCCCTTATCCCTCTCCCCTTCATCCATCCCTCCCTTCTTCCCTCCCTCCCTTCATCCTCCCTCCCTTCATCCCTCCATCCCATTATCCTCTCTCACTTCATACCTCCCTCTATTCCTCCCTCCCTCCCTTCATCACTCCCTCCCTTCATCCCTCCATCGCCTTATCCTCTCTCCTTCATACCTCCCTCCCTTCTTCCCTCCCTCCATTCTTCCCTCCCTCCCTTCATCCTCCCTCCCTTCATCCCCCTCCCTTCTAACCCTCCCTCTTCTTATCCTCTCCCCCTTCACACCTCCCTCCCTTCTTCCCTCCCTCCCTTCATCCCTCCATCCCCTTATCCTCCCCCCTTCGTACCTCCCTCCCTTCTTCCTCCCTCCCTTCATCCCTCCATCCCCTTATCCACTCTCCCTTCATACCCCCTCTATTCTTTCCTCCCTCCTTTCATCACTCCCTCCCTTCATCCCTCCCTCCCTTCATACCTCCCTCCCTTCTTCCCTCCCTCCCTTCATCACTCCCTCCCTTCATCCTTCCCTCCCCTTATCCTCTCTCCCTTCATACCTCCCTCGATTCTTCACTCCCTCCCTTCATCACTCCCTCCCTTCATCACTCCCTCCCTTCATCACTCCCTCCCTTCATGCCTCCATCACCTTATCTTCCCGCCCTTCATACATCCCTCCCTTCTTCCCTCCCTCCCTTCACCACTTCCTCCCTTCATCCCTCCCCTCCCCTTATCCTCTCTCCCTTCAGACCTCCCTCCATTCTTCCCTCCCTCCCTTCATCACTCCCTCCCTTCATCACTCCCTCCCTACATCACTCCCTCCCTTCATGCCTCCATCCCCTTATCCTCTCACCCTTCATACCTCCCTTCCTTCTTCCCTCCCTCCCTTCATCACTCCCTCCCTCCATCCCCTTTTCCTCTCTCCCTTCATACCTCCATCCATTCTTCCCTCCCTTCCTTCATCCCTCCCTCCCTTGATCACTCCCTCCCCTTATCCTCTCCCTTCATACCTCCCTCCATTCTTCCATCCCTCCCTTCATCACTCCCTCCCTTCATCCCTCTCTCCATTCATCCCTTCATCCCCTTATCCTCTCTCCCTTCATACTTCCCTCCATTCTTCACTCCCTCCCTTTATCACTCCTCCCTTCATCACTCCCTCCCCTTATCCTCTCTCCCCTCCTACCCCCTACATTCTTCCATCCCTCCCTTCATCACTCCCTCCCTTCATCACTCCCTATCCTCCTCCCCTTATCCTCTCTCCCTTCATCCATCCCTCCCTTCTTCCCTCCCTCCCTTCATCCCTCCATCCCCTTATCCTCTATCCCTTCATACCTCCCTCCTTTCTTCCCTCCCTCCCTTCATCACTCCCTCCCTTCATCCTCCCTCCCTTCATCCCTCCATCCCCTTTAACCCTCTCTCCCTTTATACCTCCCTCCATTGTTCCCTCCCTCCCTTCATCCCTCCCTCCCCCTTAGCCTCTCTCCCTTCATACCTCCCTCCATTCTTCCCTCCCTGCCTTCATCACTCCCTCCCTTCATCCCTCCTCCCTTATCCCTCCCTCCCCTCATCCTCTTCCCCTTCATAGCTCCCTCCATTCTTTCCTCCCTCCCTTCATCCTCCCTCCCTTCATCCTCCCTCCCTTCATCCTCCCTCCCTTCATCCCCCCCTTCTTCCCTCCCTCCCTTAATCCTCCCTCCCTTAATCCTCTTTCCCTTCATCCCTCACTCCCCTTATCCTCTCTCACTTCATACCTCCTCCCTTCATCCATCCCTCCCTTCATCCATCCCTCCATTCATCCTCCCCTCCCTTCATCCCTCCATCCCCTTATCCTCTCCCCCTTCATACTTCCCTCCCTTCTTCCCTCCCTCCCTTCATTTTTCCATCCCCTTATCCTCTCCCCCTTCGTACCTCCCTCCCTTATTCCCTCCCTCCCTTCATTCCTCCATCCCCTTATCCTCTCTCCCTTCATACCTCCCTCCTTTCCCTCCCTCCCTTCATCACTCCCTCCCTTCATCCTTCCCTCCCTTATCCTCTCTCCTTCTTACCTCCCTCCATTCTTCACTCCCTCCCTTCATCACTCCCTCCCTTCATCACTCCCTCCCTTCATGCCTCCATCACCTTATCCTCCGCCCCTTCATACCTACCTCCCTTCATACCTCCCTCCTTTCATACCTCCCTCCCTCCTTCCCCCCCTCCCTTCATCACTTCCTCCCTTCATCCCCTCCCTCCCCTTATCCTCTCTCCCTTCATACCTCCCTCCATTCTTCCCTCCCTCCCTTCATCATTCCCTCCCTTCATCACTCCCTCCCTTCATGTCTCCATCCCCTTATCCTCTCTCCCTTCATACCTCCCTTCCTTCTTCCCTCCCTCCCTTCATCACTCCCTCCCTCCATCCCCTTATCCTCTCTCCCTTCATACCTCCCTCCAATCTTCCCTCCCTTCCTTCATCACTCCCTCCCTTCATCACTCCCTCCCTTCACTCTCCCTCCCTTCATCCCTCTCTCCCTTCATCCCTCCACCCCGTTATCCTCTCTCCCTTCATACCTCCCTCCCTTTTCCCTCCCTTTCCCTCCCTCCCTTCATCACTCCCTCCCTTCATCCCTCCCTCCTATCCTCTCTCCCTTCTATCTCCCTCCCTCCCTTCATCCCTCATCCCTTCCCCATACCTCCCTCCATTCTTCCCTCCCTCCCTTCATCACTCCCTCCCTTCATCCCTCCCTCCCTTCATCCCTCCCCTCCCCTTATCCTCTCTCCCTTCATACCTCCCTCCATTCTTCCCTCCCTGCCTTCATCACTCCCTACCTTCATCCCTCCCTTCCTTTATCCCTCCCTCCCCTTATCCTATCTCCCTTCATAGCTCCCTCCATTCTTTCCTCCCTCCCTTCATCCTCCCTCCCTTCATCCTCCCTCCCTTCATCCCCCCCCTTCCATCCCTCCCTTAATCCTCCCTCCCTTCGTCCCTCACTCCCCTTATCCTCTCTCACTTCAAACCTCCCTCCCTTCATCCATCCCTCCCTTCTTCCTCCCTCCCTTCATCCCTCCCTCCCTTCATCCCTCCATCCCCTTATCCTCTCTCCCTTCATACCTCCCTCCCTTCTTCCCTCCCTCCATTCATCCCTCCCTCCCTTCATCCTCCCTCCCTTCATCCCCCCTCCCTTCTTCCCTCCCTCCCCTTATCCTCTCCCCTTCATACCTCCCTCCCTTCTTCCCTCCATCCCTTCATTCCTCCATCCCCTTATCCTCTCTCCCTTCATACCTCCCTCCCTTCATCCATCCCTCCCTTCATTCCCTCACTCCCCTTACCCACTCCCCCTTCGTACCTCCCTCCCTTCTTCCCTCCCTCCCTTCATCCCTCCATCCCCTTATCCTCTCTCCCTTCATACCTCCCTCCATTCTTCCCTCCCTCCTTTCATCACTCCCTCCCTTCATCCCTCCCTCCCTTCATCACTCCCTCCTTCATCCCTCCCTCCTTCAGCACTCCCTCCCTTCATCCCTCCATCCCCTTATCCTCTCTCCCTTCATACCTCCCTCCCTTCATCCATCCCTCCTTCATCCCTCACTCCCCTTATCCTCTCCCCTTCGTACCTCCCTCCCTTCTTCCCTCCCTCCCATCATCCCTCCATCCCTTATCCTCTCTCCCTTCATACCTCCCTCCATTCTTCCCTCCCTCCTTTCATCACTCCCTCCCTTCATCCTTCCCTCCCCTTATCCTCTCTCCCTTCTTACCTCCCTCTATTCTTCACTCCCTCCCTCTCACTCCCTCCCTTCATCACTCCCTCCCTTCAGGCCTCCATCACCTTATCCTCCCGCCCTTCATACCTACCTCCCTTCATACCTCCCTCCTTTCATACCTCCCTCCCTCCTTCCCCCCCTCCCTTCATCACTTCCTCCCTTCATCCCTCCCTCCCCTTATCCTCTCTCCCTTCATACCTCCCTCCATTCTTCCCTCCCTCCCTTCATCATTCCCTCCCTTCATCACTCCCTCCCTTCATGTCTCCATCCCCTTATCCTCTCTCCCTTCATACCTCCCTTCCTTCTTCCCTCCCTCCCTTCTCACTCCCTCCCTCCATCCCCTTATCCTCTCTCCCTTCATACCTCCCTCCAATCTTCCTCCCTTCCTTCATCACTCCCTCCCTTCATCACTCCTCCCTTCATCACTCCCTCCCTTCATCCCTCTCTCCCTTCATCCCTCCACCCCGTTATCCTCTCTCCCTTCATACCTCCCTCCCTTTTCCCTCCCTTTTTCCCTCCCTCCCTTCATCACTCCCTCCCTTCATCCCTCCCTCCCCCTTATCCTCTCTCCCTTCATATCTCCCTCCCTCCCTCATCCCTCCATCCCCTTATCCTCTCTCCTTCATACCTCCCTCCATTCTTCCCTCCCTCCCTTCATCACTCCCTCCCTTCATCCCTCCCTCCCTTCATCCCTCCCTCCCCTTATCCTCTCTCCCTTCATACCTCCCTCCATTCTTCCCTCCCTGCCTTCATCACTCCCTACCTTCATCCCTCCCTTCCTTTATCCCTCCCTCCCCTTATCCTATCTCCCTTCATAGCTCCCTCCATTCTTCCTCCCTCCCTTCATCCTCCCTCCCTTCATCCTCCCTCCCTTCATCCCCCCCCTTCCCTCCCTCCCTTAATCCTCCCTCCCTTCGTCCCTCACTCCCCTTATCCTCTCTCACTTCATACCTCCCTCCCTTCATCCATCCCTCCCTTCTTCCCTCCCTCCCCTTCATCCCTCCCTCCCTTCATCCCTCCATCCCTTATCCTCTCTCCCTTCATACCTCCCTCCCTTCTTCCCTCCCTCCTTTCATCCCTCCCTCCCTTCATCCTCCCTCCCTTCATCCCCCCTCCCTTCTTCCCCCTCCCTCCCTTATCCTCTCCCCCTTCATACCTCCCTCCCTTCTTCTCTCCATCCTTCATTCCTCCATCCCTTATCCTCTCTCCCTTCATACCTCCCTCCCTTCATCCCTCCCTCCCTTCATCCCTCACTCCCCTTACCCACTCCCCCTTCGTACCTCCCTCCCTTCTTCCCTCCCTCCCTTCATCCCTCCATCCCCTTATCCTCTCTCCCTTCATACCTCCCTCCATTCTTCCTCCCTCCTTTCATCACTCCCTCCCTTCATCCCTCCCTCCCTTCATCACTCCCTCCTTCATCCCTCCCTCCCTTCAGCACTCCCTCCCTTCATCCCTCCATCCCCTTATCCTCTCTCCCTTCATACCTCCCTCCCTTCATCCATCCCTCCCTTCATCCCTCACTCCCCTTTATCCTCTCCCCTTCGTACCTCCTCCCTTCTTCCCTCCCTCCCTTCATCCCTCCATCCCCTTATCCTCTCTCCCTTCATACCTCCCTCCATTCTTCCCTCCCTCCTTTCATCACTCCCTCCCTTCATCCTTCCCTCCCCTTATCCTCTCTCCCTTCTTACCTCCCTCCATTCTTCACTCCCTCCCTTCATCACTCCCTCCCTTCATCACTCCCTCCCCTTATCGTCTCTCCCTTCATACCTCCCTCCATTCTTCCCTCCCTCCCTTCATCACTCCCTCCCTTCATCACTCCCTCCCTTCATCACTCCCTCCCTTCATGTCTCCATCCCCTTATCCTCTCTCCCTTCGTACCTCCCTTCCTTCTTCCCTCCCTCCCTTCATCACTCCTTCCCTTCATCACTCCCTCCCTTCATCCCTCTCTCCTTCATCCCTCCATCCCCTTATCCTCTCTCCCTTCATACCTGCCTCCCTTTTTCCTCCCTTTTTTCCCTCCCTCCCTTCATCACTCCCTCCCTTCATCCCTCCCTCCCCTTATCCTCTCTCCCTTCATATCTCCCTCCCTCCCTTCATCCCTCCATCCCCTTATCCTCTCTCCCTTCATACCTCCCTCCATTCTTCCCTCCCTCCTTTCATCACTCCCTCCCTTCATCCCTCCCTCCCTTCATCCCTCCATCCCCTTATCCTCTCTCCCTTCATACCTCCCTCCCTCCCTCCCGTCATCACTCCTCCCGTCATCCCTCCCTCCCTTCATCCCTCCATCCCCTTATCCTCTCTCCCTTTATACCTCCCTCCCTTCTTCCCTCCCTCCCTTCTTCCCTCCCTACCTTCATCACTCTTTCGCTTCATCCTTCCCTTCATCCCTCCCTCCCTTCATCCCTCCATCCCCTTATATTCTCTCCCTTCATACCTCTCTCCCTTCTTCCCTCCCTCCCTTCATCACTCCCTCCCTTCATCCCTCACTCCCCTTATCCTCTCTCCCTTCATACATCACTCCATTCTTCTCTCCCTCCTTTCATCACTCCCTCCCTTCATCCCTCCCTCCCTTCATCCCTCCCACCCCTTATCCTCTCTCCCTTCATACCTGCCTCCCTTCTTCCCTCCCTCCCGTCATCACCCTCCCTTCCCTTCATCCCTCCCTCCCTTCTTCCCTCCCTCCCTTCATCCCTCCATCCCCTTATCCTCTCTCCCTTCATACCTCCCTCCATTCTTCCCTCCCTCCCTTCATCACTCCCTCCCTTCATCCCTCCCTCCCTTCATCCCTCCCTCCCTTCATCCCTCCATCCCCTTATATTCTCTCCCTTCACACCTCTCTCCCTTCTTCCCTCCCTCCCTTCATCACTCCTCCCTTCATCCCTCACTCCCCTTATCCTCTCTCCCTTCATACCTCCCTCCATTCTTCCCTCCCTCCCTTCATCACTTCCTCCCTTCATCCCTCCCTCCCTTCGTCCCTCCATCCCCTTATCCTCTCTCCCTTCATACCTCCATCCATTCTTCCCTCCGTCCCTTCATCACTTCCTCCCTTCATCCCTCCCTCCCTTCATCCCTCCATCCCCTTATCCTCTCTCCCTTCATACCTCTCTCCATTCTTCCCTCCCTCCCTTCAACACTCCCTCGCTTCATCCTTCCCTTCATCCCTCCCTCCCTTCATCCCTCCATCCCCTTATATTCTCTCCCTTCATACCTCTCTCCCTTCTTCCCTCCCTCCCTTCATCACTCCCTCCCTTCATCCCTCACTCCCCTTATCCTCTCTCCCTTCATACATCCCTCCTTCTTCCCTCCCTCCTTTCATCACTCCCTCCCTTCATCCCTCCCTCCCTTCATCCCTCTCTCCTTCATCCCTCCACCCCTTATCCTCTCTCCCTTCATACCTCCCTCCCTTCTTCCCTCTCTCCCGT